>JAJOOH010002474.1:0-31673 GCA_029582605.1 Solanum gracilifrons
ACCGAACCAGTCCACTGATTGACCTTCGAGAATATTTAAATAATTCTAATTAAAATATTGCAGATATTCTTTTATAGCCAAATAGATATTATTAATAGCAAACCGGCACCTCCGGTCAATTTTCCATAAACCGGTTAATTTCCCAACTAGTAAATATACCTTTTATTTTTGTTTCGAATTCGAATTGGAGGTCAACTAATTCGGATTTATGCCTCGTAGAGCCTCATTTAGGCGAAACCTTTCTATTAGAATTTTTTTCATATTCAAACTCAAACTTGAGATCTCTAATTAAGAAAGAAATAATCTATTGCGTCATTTTGAGCGATATATATTACCCATCATTTTTTGTCATTTGAGAAAACTATAGAAAACCCTCCTAAATTTGATGTGAACGGTTGGCAAATTCAAGCAAAAACGTCTTTCTAGTTAACTAACTGAACTTTAATACATCTTCATCTTGATATATGGGTGAAATACATCCTTAAATTCTCGTCAAAGTTCAAGGTATTTTCAATTTTTATTAAGAATCTTACGCTCGTAGCCTCGTACAAGAGTTTAAAGAATGATTTTATAGCTATCAATAGTTCAGAGATAAAATTAACAATTTACATCAAGTTTAGAGGTGTTTTTAATATTTTTCTCTCGAATCGTATTAATCTACCGACTACAAACAAGCAGACAAAACAAGCAGCCGGTAAAAAAAAGTGTGTATACAGGTGTTAGTAATTGACTTGATATGAAACTTCTTGTAGGGACCATTTAACGGTGATTGATCCTTTTAATAATTGTGTGTAGGCCCAATATTGTATTATAATGAACGGTTGATTGATGAGAGTGTTTTGATCAGACGGTGGAGAATTATTGGAGTAGTTATGATGATGTATTCAAATGAATAGTTTAGTGGGACCCATTGTTTAGCTAAAATCCCCTGTAATCCGCGTCGTGCACATGGATGAGTAGGTCGGTATGCCCACCCACCTAAATATTCATAGAAATTCCAAATGAATGAATAATTTAGGTTGAGGATAGTTAAACCTTTCTATAACGACTTCGTTTATTTTAATATCATTTTTTTTAGATATATTGTGATATGAAGTTTTGAACGTAGTTTTAAATAATATCACAATTGATAAATGCTTTGTAAAGTTGAGTATAATATGTTCACTTTATTTTCGATTTGAGGAAGAAAGCAAAAGAAATAAAAGAATCGTCAAAAATACCAGACTAAGAAATTCATGATGATGAGAGTTAAAAAACGATAATAATATATCAAGTATAATATTATAAGTGAATTTTGATGAAAATAGAATATATACCAATTTTACTCCTAATTTATAAGAATAGAGAGGTTGTTTATGATGGATCAGGATACGAAAAGAAATGAAAAAGGTGAAAGTGAGAAAAAGACTATATTGTTTGTTTCTTTGGATGGGCTTTGTGATTAGCTATGGGCCAGAAGGCCCAGGACCAATGAGCTAGTCCAATGAATCAGTTGGGCCAAGTCCAGGCTTAGCTCAATAGTACATGTTTATATGTCCTTTTTTTTTCAAAAGTATTTAACTTATAGTCAGTGTTAACGAACTTCAAACTTGCGATGCTACCCCAATTTCTTCAAAGTATTTAACTTGAATGTCGTGGACGTTAAATTTTATCGGATTTAAAATAGGAATTTATCAACAACAAAAAAAACGAATCTAATCCATCTTCAAACTCCATATATAAGATCAAATTTTCATTTGGCTTGGGTTGTTCTTTATCATTTGGTTGATTTACACAAAAAATTTTTTAAAGAAAATCGTTTAGAATTTGTTCCTCTTTTAAAAAGTCGTTCAAATATATTTATTGAGAAATTATCCTTCTGCAAAATGTTAGGTTCGAATCTAATGTTTACTCTTATATAAATGGAGTTGAGATTCAAATTTTATGAGTTTTAGGTATTAGTAAATTAATCTTTATACATATTTAACTAATCTTTCACCACACATATTGAACTTAAACTAAAAGCTATTCAGTTAGACTAAATTGGTTACATATATTTATCGATCTTACAAATAAAATATTAATAATAGTCTAATACCAAAAGAGTCTTAAAGTTCCTCCACATGTTATCTTGATAAAGCATATGCTAAACGTGAGTACCCAAAAATATTAAAGTAGACAGCACAAAAGGTGCATAATTGAGAAAACGAAGTTGGCTTCAAGTAAAATTGGTTGTTGAAGTCTTCAAAGGACAACAAAGAGCATGTGGAAATCAATTAATCCACTACTCTTTTTTTCCTTTCGAAGTCATGAACTTAAAATCGTACTTAAGTTGTACTTACTCTCTCGTACGTAGGAGGGAGCTCTCATTCTTTTTATTTTTTTGATAACTCAAACTTACTATTTTCGAATTGAAACTTGAAAGTGAATGATACTTACCATATGAACAACTCTCTTGCGTCATTCTTTTTGCTTATAATTAATCAAGAAACGTGTAAAATAAAAAGTAATCTACTAAAACTTTTAAAGTCAATTAACAACATAATATAAGCAAACCTTCTTACCATATGTCTAGGTTCACCAACCTCTCTCAATTTTAGATATATATTTAATGATATACTTTAATTTCCTTTGTGACATTTATATAATTTTAAAATAATATATTAAATAAATTCAATGTAATTCCGAAATTCAGTCAAACTAATTCTCATAAAATATGACAACTAATATGATTCAAAATATACGGCATGTGCTTAGCTAGGTGCACTTGACTCTATTTTTTTTAAATATTGTGGTTTGTTTTCATCACAAAGCCACCATAATTGACCAAAAACATGTTAAATTAGAAAATAAAAGTCAAATTTGACTCAAGACCCTCTAAAATTGAGCAATTTTGTTAATTTCTAGTCTAAAATATCATGCCATCACTAGAAAGAAAAAAAAAAACCTTTTTCTTATTTTTAATAGAGTTTAAATTTGAGTTTTTTTTTTTAACTACAAGAATTTGAAATCGTAAAATAATAGGCCTAACAAAAAAATACTACATGGATTTACTTAACAAATACGAAAAGCTTTGCTAACCATGAAAATATGTGTAAATAAAACGATAACAAATGAAAGTTATTTCAAATACTATAAGTTAGTGATCTTATAATTGAGTCGATTGATAATTAGAATCTCCATTTTCTTAATCATTCATGTCATTATTATTTTCTTCTCGATAATATTTTCACATGAGTGAACACCCAATAATTCTACTAAATGAGCAAAAAAAAAATTGACAAGACATGAAAAAATAGATATGATCATAGAAACAATTTTTCCTGTATTATTCGATTGCAAACTTATATAATACATATTATATATATAATACTCAAAAAAAGAAAAAGAAAAAAACAGAAATAGAAGAAAAACAGAGAGCAAACAGAACAAGATTATTCTTAATCATACAATTAATTACTATATGATTAAAAGAATAATCAGATCTTTATTCTTAATTAATCTTGATTCTTCTTCTGTTTTGGCACAGGAACCAAAGCTAATGAAGATGAAGAAATAGCTTTGAGATTCTTCTTGTTGTTGTTAATGACAATTTTACCCTGTGAATCCTCAATTAAAGATTCATCATTATTTCTAATCTTGATTAAGAGATTTTGCTTTGATATGTTGTCTCCACTAACTGTTTTTTGAATTGGGAAGAAAAAATCTGTTGGAAAAAATTTGTATTGAAGACCAGCCATCAAAGTGATAATTAAAAATTTGTTTTGAGTTTTTTTGTTGTGTTAAAAATTATGATGAGTATTTCACTTATTTATAGGAAAAAAATTAGACACCCTCAAAGGGTATTGAAAAGTCATTGCTTTTGAGTTGGATTCTTCTTATTTATTTATTTTTCTTTTTTTGTTAAAAATGCTTTTTTTATTCCTAGAATATTCCAAGCAAAGGATCTAACTTTACACACTACTAAGGGTTTAGGGTCTTCACCTCTGAAATTACATTGGATTGTTGTTATTATAGGTATAACTATCTGGTATTAGATTTTATTGACTCGTCTAATTTGTGAAATTTTCGACGATTATCTTTCTTTTTCTTTTTTTTTGTAAATTATGAACTTTTTTAGCAACTGTATAAAAATATATTTTGAGCAAATTGAAAATTATATAAGAAAATATTGGATCAAAGTTTAGAACTTGTAGACACACCAACCTAATGTTTTGCTAGTTTTAACAATTATATTTACACGTCTTTAAAAATAGAGATAAAATCTAAATGATGATTTATCAAGAAGATATTTGAATAAATCAATCAAAGAATTTAGGTTTATGGTGTATATAGGCTATTTACGGGAGTAACACTCTTAGTAAAAAAAAGTTTTACGACTTAAATATATAATATTTGATTAAAAATAAAGGAATCGATCCGTCGTAGCACCTTGGTAGGTTGTACTATTGATCTACCTACTTGTTAGAAAGAAGAAAAATTCAAACTTGCTTTTGTTGCAATAAAATAAAATACTCCACTAGTCCAATTCACGAGTTTAATTGACTTTATTTGTGACACCATGCGCAAACAATACATGTCCAAGTAAGCAACTACTAACTCTCTTTTAAATATTAACAATAATCTTTTTAATGAATTAAATATTTTCAAAATATAGAAGCCATCTATTATTAAATTTTTATTTATTAGTATGCAAATACTTTAAAATATAGATAATACTTTCTTTTTTTAAAAGTCCAAAAGGAAATCACATAGTCACATATTAAGTAAATTCGATTATGTGCAAAAAATTGCAGACAACACAGGAAGATGCAAACCGTATTAGACAAGTCTAGTATGAAAACTCGACTAAAAAGACATTAATAAAAGAAATCAATTCTGACCTTAATTCCTTATAAGATACTACCTACTTCATTAATTCATCATAAAGGGTAATGCAAATAATATTTATGAAATATAATACTCTCTCCGTCTCATTTTAGTTGTCATGTTGCATTTTTTGAAAGTTAATTTGACTAATTTTTAACTTTAAATAAATTACATTTATCTGATATTTTAAACTAAAAATTTAGATATTTGAAAACTATACGAAAAATACTATAAATTGTAATTTTTTGCATATCAATATGATGAAAAATACATTGTAAAATGTTAGTCAAAGTTATTATGGCTTAACTTTGAAAAAAGAAAATCGTGACAACTGAAAGGAAACAAATGGAGTATTATATTCTAGGGTTGGTAATCCACAAAGATAAGCCTAAAATGATAGTGACTAGCAATTTCATGATAGCCTTTGACAAGGAAAAAACGGTTTTTTTTTTCTTTCACAAAAAATTAAATAAGATTAATTTAACTAATTATTCATTTATTATTTTATGTTAATTTTAAATTTATTGTAGTAGTAGTATCTATGCCGACCACTTTGATATATCACCTGAACAATGAACTTCCACGTTCGTATTTTATGTCACCATCTAACTAAATAATAATATCTTGCTATCGTAATCAAAAATATTAATCAGACAAATGATGCTATTATAGAGAATTATTGAGAATGAATTTCTTTAGGCAGTTAGGCATGTGGTTAGTGGGATTATTAAAATCATATTCTATTTTTGATTCTTTGAGAGATACTTTAAACGACCTTTGGTTTTTTATAAGAGCTAATATATAAATATTATAGATTCGTATTTGGACCAAAATAAAGATTCTCTTTCCACTAAACAATATTGTTCTTTTGCTGGCCAAGTAAATTTTGATAATTGTCTACGTCAAAAATAGAATAGAATTTTTTTAAAAAGGGTAAACGGTATTTCCCCACCTAAAAAAATCAAATCATGTTCATCAATTATATGTATTTAGTCCGTTTTATAAAATTATAATAATGTCATGTTAACGAGAAAAGAAAAAAAATAATATAAACAAAATAATAATAATATTGATGTGGAAAAGAAGGAACAAGTAAGGTGTTCCAAACGACTATTACCATGCCTTTTCCACATAAAAGCGACACAACACTCAACTACTATCCGCTAAACTTCTACCTAATTTTCGATTTGTATAACTTTTTATCTAGAGTCATATCATTTGTAAACTAAAGATGTATCATGTCCTGCCGTCTAATCACTTTTTTCTAATATATTTTCGATCTATCTCTACCTCTCCTTAGATCCACCATAGCCGATCTTTCACACCTACTTATCGGAACATAAATACATCTCCTCTTCGCAGCACAAACCATCTTAGTTAACAATAATTATACAAGTAAAGTTTTTAGTCTTATTCTAATAGCTCGTTAAACAGAATTACATCTAAATAATTAAAAGAAGAACAACAATTTTGAAAGGGCAGCAATTCAATGTATGTGGTCAATTAACTATAGCTGATTAATTTATTCCATTATTTAATTTGCATTATTGCATGCTTTTATTAGAAGAGATAAGTGGAATAAAATATGTACTAGTAACGTGAAAAGTTGGCCACAATATGAAAGTTCCAACCACTTATCACCACAAAATAGTCAATGAAAACACACATACATAGGCCTAAATCATTATCAACCATTCGACTTGTATTATTGTATGGAATAATTCATGTGGAAGTTGTTGCTCCATACATTATATGATACCTTTTTATGTTTAGACTATTTGATATCATTTTTATTTATCTGATATTCGGTATCCGCATTGAAGCTTGACTAATTTGCGCTATAGGACCTCATTTGGAGGGAAGCGCTCCCTACCAAGGATCTTTCCATAACTAGGGCTCAAACACGAGATTTTTAGTTAATGAGCAACCTCATCTACTGCATCACATCCCTTTGATGATTTTATCATTCATTTCATGTAATGATTCAAATATACATGGTCAGTATAAAATATCTTTTTACACATTTAGATAACTCATATATATAAGATTGGAAAATTCTCTTTAAAACGTGAAATTTATAATCTTAAATCCACCTATTATAGGTCAATTCTACACAAGCATTTGCCCAAAATAAATCATTTGCATTTACTTGAGAATTGAGCAACAATGAAATTGAATTGGATAGTAGGAAGGGCTAAATATAGACAAAATTCTACACAGGCATTTGCCCAAAATAAATCATTTGCATTTACTTGAGAATTGAGCAACAATGAAATTGAATTGGATAGTAGAAAGGGCTAACTATAGACAAAAAGTTGTGGTTTAATTAGACAGCCCATTAGGTGTTTATTGAACTTGGAAAGCAGTGGCCCGTTATCCTCACGCAGTCCGCCCCACTCTAAAAGCCAAGCAACCTATACTTTCATATAGACCACTTGGCCCAACTCCGTGCTTGGATAGGGCAGGCCAGAGATTAGCCCGCCAAGCCCAGCCTTCAAGATCAGTCTAACATTCCACCACATTGTTGCCCCAACTTGGGTTACAAGCCCACGTTACAAGGCTCGGCAATGTTGAGTCTTGTCATCTAAAATATAAACACAAATAAGTCATTGTTCAAAAACGATGTGGGAGAAAATGACACAATGTGTACCTAACTTTACCTTTATTTTATGGTGTATAATAAAACTTTAAAAATTGAAAGTCAAGTCTAGATTTATGACATTATTTCATTAGACGTTAATAGATTTTATACAGAAGGTGCTACAAGAAAGTGCAAAACTATTCTATTTCTTGATTTCTTCGCTTGATTGCTTTCTTTAATGGAGGACTTTCCTTCTTACGATAGAAACGTTGGAAAGAGTGTTAGTTTTTCCACAGAACCAAATCTTCCTGCGGCTAAAGAGATTGATTCTAGAGCAAAAGAGCCTTGAATCAATTTAAATTAATCAAAATCATAGAACAAAAGAGATCACAAAAGGTGCTATATGTGAATTTGTTACAAATTTCAAGCATTTAATCATAGTTAATGAACACATATTTTCACCTTGTTAAATTACTTTACTATAGTAAGTTCACATGATTTGATATAAATACTTTCAACATAGGCATATCCAAGATTTGAATCTTATAATTTCCAGATCATAGCCCTTCTATGTTATTGAATTCCAAATTAATAATTCATACATATTAAATGAATAATATTTCTGGCAAAAAAAAGTAGTGGTTTAATTAAGTAGCCCATCAGGGTTTTGTTGGACTCAAAGAGCACTAGCCCGTTATCCTTCCACTGCACAGAGCGGGGACTATTCGTTGCTCTGTGAAACCAGCCTCACGCAGTCCGCCCCACTCTAAAGGCCAAGCAGCCTATACTTTCGTATAGACCACTTGACCCAACTCTGTGCTTGGATAGGGCAGGCCAGAATATTAGCCCTTCGAAGTCCAGCCATCAAGAACAACCCAACATTCCACCACTTTGTTGCCCCCACTCGGGTCACAAGCCCACATTACAAGGCTCGGCGATTGTATCTGTCTTGTTTCTCATTTATGAAGTCACAAAAGTTTCTATTCCTAAACGATGTGGGAGAAAGGTACCTATATTTTACTTAGAATTTCATACAGTTTTTCTACCTGTGGAGAAGATATAGAATCAAGTCAATCTATGATATGTCGTCAGGGATGTGGCTCTTTCCGGATCCTGCTTAAACGCGAGATGCTTAGTGTACCAGGGTCAAGGCCTACGATTTTTGGAACCTTGGTATAATAACTCTCATATATGAGAGTACTCAACAAAATTGAACTTTGTTGTAACAATCCAAAATAGTTAGTATGATCATTCTACATTTAGCTTGTTCTATTTGATGATGAGTTAATAAGCTGAATATAAACAGGTAGGAAATGTACATCAGATAACATTTTCATTGATCATATACTCTTTCATTCATAAATCCAAAAACAAAAATCATATGGTTGTTTTATTATTTATGTGCTGAAGCAATGATCAAGCTTCCGAAATTACTTTTTATTTACCTGTCCAATAGTCGATTATTTGATCACGTATCGTGATAGAAAAACTGTCCTTTCATCCTCAGTTAACCTCTAATGATAGGTGCAAACTCTTGTCCGCGTCCTTGCTGTGGAGTAAAAGTATCAAACGAGTGCATAAGCTCGTTTCGATCCCTCAAAAGTTACCCCTCCAAGCTCTTATTCATGAAACAGAATGAAAAGGGAAAGCTAAACAGATCCTCTATTTCAGTTCATTCTTAAGGTTTTTTTCTTTTTTGAGTTAACTACCTTTAGCTATTTCTAGGAAGTGTAGGTAGTTACTTTGCTTACCTTCATAATTCGCGTAAAAAGGTTCTCAAGGAATTTTCTTGACTAAGTTTAGTCCACTCCAATTGAATTCATACTTCTGGGAGTTGAACAACTGCTTCGAAAGCTTCCACAAGCATCGCCACTCTTGTTTTTCGTGCTGGAGTTAGCTTACTGACCATGTGCTGCACTGCATTATCGAGCATCCATTGTTCAGCTTTTTTCCTCTCATTTGTTATTTGGTTCCTCAAATCCACTTTTTCTTGTTCTTGATCAGGTGTAGGGGGCAAAAGTTGAGGGGGTTGTGGATTGACTTTTCGAGCTCTTTCCAATACCTTTATTGATCTCTTAAGGAGGATCATTTTCTTCAGCTTGCTCCAGTTCTTGGACTTTGGTGGCTCAAATTTACTCTCGGTGATAGTTTTATTAGCAACAAAATCCGTTGTTTCTAATTGACTGTCATGATGTCTCAAGCTTTCGTAGAGTGAATTTGTACTATTTTGCTCTCCGCAATCTGTATGATCATTTTTTGGTGGCTCCTCATCTGGAAGTATGTCACTAGTGACACTCCGTGTATTGGATGAATCATCTTGAATTGGCGTTGTTAGGATCTGACTAACTGCTTCTTTTATGAGATTGACAGCATCATTTCTGCTGAAACTTCTCCCATTGTGGCTTATATCATCCTTTTCTTCAGAGAAATCGTGAAGAGAGTTGTCCGTTTTTGTTTCAGCTAGTGTTTTGTTGTTGTTTACCTCATCGAGTTGTTCATTCCCTAATTTTGATACAACATCTGAAAGTATGTGCTGTGATATCAAATGCCACATGCTGATGTGCTTCTGTTTGTTCACTGTGGCCTCACATTCAGAGAGATTCATATTATTTCCATGTGTTTTATCACCGTCGTTGCCTAAGTTTGAGATAGTAGAAGATGTTCCTCTTAGAGAATCATCATTTGAATCACCAAACTCCTCTATTTCAACCGATCCCTTGTCACTCGAAGTGCTTGTTACTTCATCCAACTTCTTGCAGAGGACAATGGCCTTTTGAGTATCATCATTTTTTAACATCGACCTGTCATCTTCTGCGTTCCTTTTGTCTACGTGTTCACGAACATTATCTGCATTGGAGACTGATGCATTTCCCTTGCCTGCAGTCTGCAAATTGTCTTCATTTCTAGTTTTCAATTTAGGAAATGTAACTTGGATATTACTGCCTCGGGGAGGAACCACATTTTCGAAAGCTGTTACAAGTAGTCCTACTTTTCTTTCCTGAGTCGGAGCAAGCTGACTGATCGCCTTCTGTAGAGCATAGTCAAGCATCCATTCTTCTGCACTTTTCCTCTCATCCTCTATCTGATGTTTCAGATTAACCTTTTCTGCCTCAGGATCAGGCTCCAGCTGCAGATACCGCGGTTTCCTTGGGTTGAATTTTCTCAACTTCTCCAATTCTTTGACGAATCGTTGGAGAATAATCCATCTTTTAAGATTGCTCCAGTGTGTTGGTGCTTTCTTCTCAGCTTTGTTCGTGACTCGTTCTTCATTTTCCTGTTTCTCATGAGGGCTGTCAATGTTTTCTCTGGTAATACTTCCTTCATTTGTCTCAGGTACCTTATCACATTTCTCATTTTTGGTGTCTGACTCGTTGGAGTTCTCTTCGTTACACACTGTTGTATATACTTATATCAATAATTCGCAGAAAATTTAATACACAAGAAGAGAGAGAGTAAGCAATCACATGTAGAAGAAGTATTCATGTCTTACCTTCACTTGAATCAGAACTTTCTGCTGCACAAGATTTCTTGCCACTATCCTTGTAATTATCTTCTTCAGCTCCACGGGTAACTTTGCTGTCCAATTCTGTAGATTCATCCGAAATCATATGTCTATGAATCAGGCTCCACGTGCTCCTATGCTTCTCTTTCGAAAACTGGGCTATGTGCAACTTCTTGGCTGAGGCATTGGGATCAACATGTTCAGTTGGATTAGCTTTGTCATCCGTCTCTTGCAAATTGTCTACGAGTTTCATTGTATCGTTGCTATCTGAAGCAGAGGAAAACTCAGTGCTACATTTTGCTTCAACGAGATCATATGTCAACGATGGTTCATTCTTAGACAGTTCTCTGTTGATATCCTCATCCTCCTCACCTGTGGTGATGACATTGTCAACCGGCTTTATCAGAAGTGGCAGTGCAAGCGTATGACAGAAATCAGCATCTGTGTCCTCTATATCGCGGAAATTTGATGTTGTTAGACTCTGATCAGTTGATTCTACATCAGAAGTAACTAGTGTATCCTGCTCTTGTGTGGAATATTTCCTCATTATATCGATCGTCTCTTGATAACTTCTCTCTGGAAATGAAGTTTCACCAAACACAATCTCAATAAGATCAGCATACTGATCAATAGCCTCATTTACTCCGAAAACTCCAACATCTTGTATAAGGTTGCTTTCCTCAATAGAAAAGTTATCTGCATTAGTGGACTCACTTTCTAGTCTAATGCTTTTCTGTGGTTTTAAGAGTCTTCTCCTTCTATATACGCGTTTTATTGGGGGAGACGGATCATCAGAGCGTTTATTGAGTGAGCAATGATGGTATGAACAAACTTTCACTTTTGAAACTCTGTCTGATTCATTTAGTCCAGGATGAAGTTCCACTTGTTGAGGGAACTTTGAATCCTTGAGAATGGATGAACAAGTTGACTTAGAACTACTAGATAAAGTACTCGACGATTTCCTACTAGATGGACTATGAGGACTTGCCTGAATATGACTTTGTTTCCCTTCAGAACATGAACTTGTTACCTTCATACAATGAGTGGACAATTCAGATACTTCAAGTGAAGATGGATGTTGAGGGGTTGTTGCATAATCAGAGGGAGATAACTGCTTGATTCTTGATTTTGATCTTCTCCAAGATGACTTTGTGTTGCCAAAATTTGTTATCATTTTGCAAAAAATGGAAAAAAAATATGATCTTTTTTTCCTTCTTTGAGAAGAAAGAAAGTGCACAAAATTCTATCTTTATTAGTTTATTTTTGGTTTCTTAAAATCTTCTTGGTGATGTCTTTTGAAATTGGACTTGTTGGTTTCTCTTGTTTTGGGATTTTTTGTTGATTGATCAATGAAAAAGGCAAGGAAAGAACCTAAGTTTGTTTGGTTTCTTAATGGTGTCTTGTCCCTTCTAGATGTCAAGTTTTGAGCTAGTACTTCTTTTTTTGGTTAAAGCATCCGGTACGCGAAACTCACTGGCCTAACAAATCCGAATTTGTGTTAGGTGGGTCCGTTAAGGGGACAAAATAGCTCGCTTCCAACTTCTAGCAGGTCCTTTATTCCCATGACTCAAACTCGAAACTCTGGTGTACATCTTTTGGTGGTCAAGGTAGTGTTCATTCAATGCTATTTGCCTATCCAAGATTTGACTTTTTTTATTAAAAAAAATGGAAATAATGTTTCTTTATTTTATTTTATTTTATTTTAAGTGTCTTTTACTAGTTAATTGGTTTTCTGGAAGGTAGTTGAAATGTTTTTTCTGCTGTGTTGGAGTTGAGATTTTTTTCATTTAATATTACATGAATGGTAGTGATTATATTCCCTAATTTATATTATTATTATAAGGTAGTTGACTAGTTGTCAAGAAATTAAAGTTAGGTTATCTTGTTAGTGTGTTTATTTTAAGTTTATGGCTGACAAAAATGACAATAGATTGCAAATATAGATATTGGTTCAAAGTGATTGGTCCTTTAATTCTTTATTCACATAATCAAATTTAGTCGTTATTGATAAGATCTGCGTATACACCATCACCTCTAAATTCTATTTATAAAATTACATTGGACATATTATTGCAAGTACTTCAAATCTTAACAATCAAGTATGAACTTTTGTTTCTCAACAAAGTGATACTTTCTTTTCCGCTAAATTTTATTAGATTGGTTTGTCAATTCTTACTAGTGACCAGGGAGGCGGGGGAGATCAAACTCAAAATATAAAAAAATAAAAACTCGAATAAATTAAGAAATTCAACATATAATATATAAGTTTAACTAATACGCCCTGAAAAAAAATTACAATATCAAATCATTTTTAAAATGTATCTATAGATAAACCTTATTAAAATAAAATTTTGGAATTTAAAAACTTGAAAATTCAAATAAAGATGATCTAATAGTTCAAAAGATTTTAATTATCATAAATATTTGAAGGCTATTTTGGAAATTCTAGTTGTAAGATCACTATAACAATAAAGTCGGCACCGACGCAAAATAGAGTGTTTTTTTTCTATTTGAAAATAACTTTAATTTATTTAAGAAAAATTGGGATATATAAAACAGTCCTATTTTCAAATTTATAAATTTAAATTTTAACAAAGAAAGATATTATTTAGCTTTTGATTAATTGTGATTTGTGGGTTATGCGCCTATATTAGTGAATGCTTTGGGCCTAATATATTGTATCTATGATTCCTATATATATTGGGCTAAAAGATGGGATCATTCATAAAAGGGAAAATTATGTGATCTAAATTCTAATTGATTAAAAGTTCCTTGATTATCCTTTTTAGCAATATTTTTAATTTATTATCTAACATAACATTAGTTTATAAAACATAGCAATCCCTTAATTTTAGATTTTAATTTGATAAACCTAATCCCTTTCATTCTTCCCAATTCTCTCTCTCTATCTTTCAATTGGGGTCGGAGGTTACAAGGTGGAAAATCAAATCCTCACCAATAAAATGCAATTTCAAATAGTCAATCAGCTGAGCTATTAAGATTTTCAGTTTTTTGTCTCCCTTCATCTTTCTCATTAGTGTCATTGACTTCGGCTTCTTCTTCTTCTTTTGGTGGAGGTGGTGAAATAATTGTATATATGTTGGGGTGTATGACAAATGTAAATCGTTATATGTCACATATATTATTGTACGATACTTATACATTAACTTATACACAAGATATATGTGATATATCCATGTGTGTTGTGCGTATGTATCTTATGTATAAATCATTTTATAATATCACGCGTATCATCATACATATAGTGGCATATATATGACACACAAGTGATATAATATTGTGTATTTTTTGCGTATGATACATTTCTATATATGTTTGTGAGTGTGTCTTGCATGTCAATGTATGTCAGACGTATTTCAAGTATGTAACGGTCAGTGTATATACGTACGTATATATATATATATATATATATATGCATGACCAGAAGGATATTTGAAAACTATTAATATTAGTTATTGAAAACTAAATAGTTTTGCTAAAATCTATTTGTTAGGGGCTTCATAGAAACTAAACATTTGCAAGTAATATTAATTATAGTACTATGAGCACACGCAACAAATAAGATCATAAAAAGTTGTATACTAATTCTAAATTGATTTACTTGGAAGGTATTCCAAATGTCATTTTCTCCATATGTACACACAACAAAAAAAATATTTGAGTATTATTACTCATTAATTACTTGTGTTTTACAATTTACAAAGAGCTTAAAATAGTAAAGAAAAGGAATACACGATTAGTCTTAATCTTAAGTGTCACTTTCCTCTTAATCAAAATGATCCAAACTTTTAATATTTTTTTAATGCACGTGTCTTATATCCCCTTCATACTTCATCATCTCAAATTATTATCGTGTTTCTGTTTTACTCTTTAAAAAAATAATTAAAAGAATTTGCTTTGACTATTTTATCTTCAATTATGTTGATATATTTTTTCTTAATATAAACAACATGACACAATTATCCATGACCAAGCCAAAATAACTAAAATTATTATACTAATTTAATTTTGATTTTTATTAGAAATCAAATCGAACCATAAATACATACCTAATTACCACCAACCTAAAAATAATCTCACCACTTAAAAATGTGGTGCATTAAATCAAACGGCTCCTTCCTTGATCATATATCTCAATTTTGAGTCCTTGACAGAATGCACAACCCTTGGATTTGCCCTACCCTACACAAATTTCGATTAGGCGAGTTCTAATCTAAATACCAAACACTAAATGAAAATCGAAAAAAAAAAAAAAAAACTTCACCAACCTCCAAATTTAACTCATATAATTACTTGCAAGCAACAACCTCATATCTTGAACACAATTTACCCTTTTCTCCTTTCGCTCACAAAATAAAAACGATTTTCATATTGAGAAAGGAGAAAAGGACAAATTCAAACTTTTTAAAAAAAAATATAAAACGATTTACAGATTTCTGCAGAATCAGAAAATTGTTGAAATATTTTATTTATATTTATAGAATTGAATTGAATTTGAATTGAATTTTAGTAATAATAATATTCAATCATGTCTATCCATACTTCCTTAGCTGATACATATCATACGTCAGTTTTTTAACCATATACCCAAATCGTTATCTGATCCAAATTTCTGACTTTTTTTCCTTTTTCGAATCCCTATATGATCTATTAAATCCAATCTGTGCCAAATTGCAGTGCTATTAAATTTATTATTTTTCACATTTTCTCTGTTTTTTTTTAGAAAGAAGTAGCCTGTTCTTGAGTTCTTTTCCCTTTTCTGAAGTTTGTTTTTTTGAGAAATTTTAGTTTTTTTGGTTGATTCCTAGAACCCCTTTTGATTTTGGTTTGTGGGGTTGCATAAAAATTGAATCTTGATTTCTGGGTGTGTTGGGTTTTGTGCTTTTGTCAAGTTCTTGTTGGTGTTTGAGCTGAATTGACAGGATTTTGTACAAAGGGAAATGTTGAAACAGGTAAAGATTGGGAATTTATCTCTTTGACTTTCCTAAATTTGAGGTGTTTTCTTTGATCTAGTAGTTTTATTCTTGAACTTTAACTTAGCTTTGTTTATTTCTGGTTCAATCTGATTCCTTTGAATCTTGTGAATAACCTTTGTCAAAGTATCATTAGTTTTTGTGTTACTTTGATGTTAAGAGCTAGTACAAACCTTTGTTGTGCTAATCTTGTTCAATTGGTATTAGTTTAGAGCCTTTAGATTATTAGGTATTTATTTGTGGGTCTTAACATTTTGCTGAGCAACCTATAGGAACCAGTTCCTTTGTCCATTTGAGATGGATATAAGTAATGAGGCTACTATTGACTTCTTTGCTATTGGACCTTCTACGATATTGGGTCGAACAATTGCCTTTAGAGTCTTGTTTTGCAAGTCGATTACGCAGTTGAGGCATCGTTTGTTTCATTTCTTGGTGTATTACTTGTACAAGTTTAAGAATGGATTTTCGTACTATGTGACACCTTTGATTTCGTGGTTGCACCCTCGCAATCCACAAGGGATATTGGCATTAGTAACGCTTCTCGCCTTCTTGCTGAGGCGGTATACTAATGTAAAAGTTAAGGCTGAGATGGCTTATAGGAGGAAGTTTTGGAGGAATATGATGAGATCTGCCTTGACTTATGAGGAGTGGGCGCATGCTGCTAAGATGTTGGATAAAGAGACACCTAAATTGAATGAGGCAGATCTTTATGATGAAGAATTAGTTCGAAATAAACTTCAAGAGCTTCGACATCGTAGGCAAGAGGGTTCTCTAAGAGATATCATTTTCTGTATGAGAGCTGACCTTGTAAGGAATCTTGGTAATATGTGCAATTCAGAACTTCACAAGGGAAGGCTTCATGTGCCTAGACTTATTAAGGAATATATTGATGAGGTTTCAACTCAGTTGAAAATGGTATGCGACTCTGATTCAGAGGAGCTTCTGTTGGAAGAGAAGCTTGCTTTCATGCATGAAACAAGACATGCATTTGGTAGGACGGCTTTGCTTTTAAGTGGAGGTGCCTCTCTAGGAGCTTTCCATGTTGGTGTGGTGAAAACGCTTGTAGAACACAAGCTTCTGCCACGGATAATTGCTGGTTCAAGTGTTGGATCGATTATGTGCTCCATAGTTGCGACTCGATCTTGGCCTGAGCTCCAGAGTTTTTTCGAAGACTCCTGGCACTCCTTGCAATTTTTCGATCAGTTGGGTGGAATTTTTACTATTTTCAGGAGGGTCATGACCCAGGGTGCTGTACATGAGATCAGACAGCTGCAGGTGCTTTTACGCAATCTCACGAATAATCTTACTTTCCAAGAAGCCTATGACATGACTGGTAGAGTTCTGGGGATTACCGTTTGCTCCCCCAGGAAACATGAACCTCCTAGATGCTTGAATTACTTGACTTCACCTCATATTGTTATATGGAGTGCTGTGACTGCTTCTTGTGCCTTCCCTGGTCTCTTTGAAGCTCAAGAACTGATGGCAAAGGATAGAAGTGGAGATCTTGTTCCATATCACCCACCATTTCATTTGGGACCTGATGACACTTCTGATGCATCTTCTCGTCGATGGAGGGATGGTAGCTTGGAGGTAGATTTGCCAATGATGCAGCTAAAGGAGCTCTTCAATGTCAATCACTTCATTGTGAGCCAGGCGAATCCGCATATCGCTCCTTTACTGAGGATCAAGGAGTTTGTAAGAGCTTATGGAGGCAACTTTGCTGCCAAGGTATGTTCAAGGATTTTTATTTTCTTTATTACAGATAGTCTTGGTCTCTTTGCTTTCAGTTGATGTCAATGTTCACTGCTGATGCTTAATCTAACTCTTGTACATGTATTTGTGTATCTTGAGTTAGTTTTCAAGTAACTATTCTGTATCTATAGGTAGATGTGTATACCATAGACTTCAACCATATGGTGATAAGGAGCTATTTGATTCCCTCATTTAACTTATTCAAGAATCTTCACTTGTTTGAACATTTAAAATAAGCTCTTCAGTTCAACCGAAGTCACTGACTTGAAGGAATCATATGCAGAATAATTTTTGTAGTTAACATGCACCGCCAAGTAGCAGTGTGAACATCTCTATGGGATTTTCTCCTTTGTAGAGATAGGGTTCTTGTAAGTCACTGGTGATCAGTTTCTGAGCAACAATCTTTTGTTGGAAAATTAATGAGCAGTTTGCAGCTCAAAGTGGTTTTGAAATATATAATCAAGCAAGATTCACTTGTTGATATTCTTCTGCTATCCTTTAGGTGCTAGAGTAACGGAATGAGTCTGTCAAACCTATAGAATAATCTTGAATATAATATAAATCTAGCCAACCAAATTGCCTTTATTCCATTGGATCAACTGATCACATCTTCACAAGGTATACTCGGTTTTAGTTCTATGGTTTAGACATCCAAATGTGTAGGCTCTATATAGACCTTGTTGGTGGTTGTTAACTCGTAACTAAGAATTGCTACTTCATGGCTCATATCCTTGCATGCTCCTAGCATTGTTGTTATCTTTTGTTGAGACTGAGATTTAAGCAGAACCATTGTAACATAAAGGATTTGGCCGTGCAGCTTGCCCAGCTTGCTGAAATGGAGGTGAAGCACAGATGCCATCAGGTGTTAGAACTTGGTTTTCCCTTGGGAGGAATAGCAAGGCTTTTTGCTCAAGATTGGGAGGGTGATGTAACTGTTGTGATGCCTGCCACTCTAGCTCAGGTATGTCCACTACGAGCTATTTCTCTTTTTGCCAATAAGAAAAAAGTGTTGTTTCGTCAAATCATGTCAAGTTTATACGAAATTGTTTTAATTTTCAAAATAAGTCTACGATAAAGAACTGCAGGTTGGCTTGATCACTGATCTTTTCTCCAATTTTTGTTTATGATACAGTACTCGAAAATCATACAGAACCCTTCTACTCTGGAGCTGCAAAAGGCAGCAAATCAAGGAAGAAGGTGCACTTGGGAAAAACTCTCGGCCATGAAAGCAAACTGTGGAATTGAGCTTGCACTTGATGAGTGTGTTGCTATTCTGAATCACATGCGTAGACTGAAAAGGAGTGCCGAGAGAGCGGCTGCTGCTTCTCAGGGCTTGTCAAGCACTGTCAGATTTAATGCTTCCAGAAGAATTCCTTCTTGGAACTGCATTGCACGAGAGAATTCAACAGGCTCCCTTGAAGACTTTCTTGCGGATGTTGCTGCTTCACATCATCAAGGAGGCAGTGGTTCAGGGGCACATGCCACCCGAAATTGGAGAACACATCGTAGCACGCATGATGGCAGTGACAGTGAGCCCGAAAATGTGGACCTTAACTCTTGGACAAGATCTGGTGGTCCTCTAATGAGGACAACATCTGCTGATAAGTTTATCGACTTTGTCCAGAACTTGGAACTTGGTTCACGATTGAACAAAGGATTGACTATTGACCTCAACAATCTCGTTCCTCAGATGGCTGGTAGGGACCTGTTCTCCCCAAGCCCAAGGGTAACAACACCAGATAGAACTTCGGACACCGAATTTGATCAAAGAGATTTCAGTATTAGAGTCCCCGCGAGTAGTTCAAGCATTATGGTAGGTGAAGGTGACCTTCTACAGCCTGAAAGGACTAACAACGGTATTGTCTTCAACGTGGTAAGAAAAGGAGACTTAACCCCATCGAATAAAAGCCTCGATTCAGAAAATAACAGTTCTGTGCAGGACACAGTTGCTGAGTGCATGCAACTTGACAGTCCAGAAAAGGAGATGGATATTAGCTCAGTATCCGAGGATGGTGAGGACTACGTTGAGCAAGAAAGTGGTAAGATAAATGAAGTTGATTCCGTTCACTCTAGTGAAAATCGTTCAACCATTGATGATGGTGATGATAAACAAGTTATCGACAAGCAAGTTATCGATCATTGAGTAAACGAGGTTCGTTTAGCTTTGATTATTCTGCACAGGACAGGACACTCAAATTCTTTTATATTACTCAAATGGATTATATAGTCAGAGCTAACACACTCAGAATTGGTATTTGTAAATAGAAGAGGTACTAATTTTATGTGTAATAATTGTTTAGTGTACTGATCATCACTCTTCTACTAGTTCATAGTACTTTTAGTTCTCAATGAAAATTTAGAACTTTGGTAATTCTATGTTATTTTTCCATACTTCTCCTCTCTTTCCTTTATATTTTTCGAAGAGTATTAGAACGGAAAGATTCATTAGATAATGAACTATTCGTTCTAAGTCATTTCTGGCGATTAATCAACAATGTGAATAGTGCTTTTCTTGTGTATTCAATCATGAAACAAAGACTCAATCAACATTTATATATAGATGTAGGACGATCTGCTTGGGAAGTAAGAAACCCCCTTTGACATCATTTTTTCTATAAATAATTCTCGACGCGAGAACACAGAATTTCGATTTGAGTATTGTGGATTCAACTCATGGAGTTCAGGTATACTATGAAGAATGCATGGATCGACCTATAATCTCTATGTTATGTGTTATATTCATAAATATCAAAGATTAATAATTAATAATTGGTTCAATATGTGTTATTATTGCTTATATACAATAATGTAGAAAATTAAAACAGTTGATTATATTTGTTTGCAATTGTATTTATTGATGACATCTTGAGGGTACTTGAGGAGGGAGGGCCAACACGTATGTCACCTCAGATTAATTAAATTATATCATATAAATTAAAATGAATAAAAATATTATTTTGGTTGGTGTTGTTGCTGAGGAAAATCAGCCTTGTGTTTTTGTCAGCACCATCCAACAATAGTTATTACTCTCTCCGTTTCAAAAAAAATGATATCCTTTCTTTTCTAGTCTGTTTCAAAAAGAATGACCTCTTTTTTTTGGTAATATTTTAATTTCAGTTTTCCACGTGGCATGTTTAAGGCCACAAGATTAAATGACAATTTTATACATTTGACATAACTTTAATTTAGGATCACAAGATTCAAAAATCTTCTTTATTTCTTAAACTCCGTGTCAAGTTAAACTAGACCATTTTTTGTGAAATTGAGGAAGTAGTTAATTAACTACTTAGTATTATATTATTTCCAGAACGAACTTTATATACGCACAAAAAATAAACATTGTTATAGCTGAATATAACTACTCATTAACAACGTCTAAATTCCGAATCTGTCTTTATAACTTTTGTTTTGGCAAAACAGCTGCTAGTGTTTCTGCATTTGGAAGAGTTGCATGTGCAAATTGTCTGCCACTGAAGTGTGTTGTCAATGAAGAAATTAATAAGACTATGTTTGACAAGTCTTTTGAGTCCTTGCCAGGAGGTTTTCCAGTTGTCATATATCTTTAAATATGCCTTAATAAATTCTGATAGTATAAGGTTCCACTTTACTTGTCATAATACAGTATAGCTTGATAGCATATTTAATAGAGTACTTGTTTCATCGTAATTTATGTGACTTGATACAAAATTAAACGAAAAATAGAAGGTTTTTAAACTTTATGGTTTAATACAAATCTCAGATATTTGTATGACTAAAAATCATTTTCATTAACAGTAAAATAAGATTTTAAAAAGCTTAGTTATATCTAATTATATAAAAATGACATTTTTTTTTTAATGAATTTAGGTAAATTAAGATGAAGGAAACAGAAAGTACTGTTGATTAGTTTTTTAGAGCCAATAGTTCAAGTTTTTTGTTTTTTTTTTTGAGATGTTTTTTACATCACACCTCGAAACACACACGCTTTTACATTTTCTTAACTTGAAATGGTTGGGGAGAGTAAAGATTCTTAACCCGAACATATAGTTCAAAGGATTAAATTAAAGCACGTGGTTATGAACCATGATAGCGGGAGTTTGAATTTCACATCGCTTAAAACCGGCCCAAAAAGGAAGTACCTTCCCTCGAGGGGTAGGAAGATCATATTTTCGCATACAAATAATCCTAACTTGTGAGAAATGAAGGTATTGCTGTTAGCAATATTGTAATTTTGTGGAGAATTTATCGGAACTCAGAAACAATTTCTCTATTTCTCAAGATAGGGATATTGGGTACGTATGTTATTGTTGTTGTAACATTATTGTAAATTTATCGAAAATTTTGGTTGGAAATAACTTTTTTACCTCTCAAAATAGATATATATACCATTCTTTTTTAGACTTATAAAATTACAATAAATATATTATTACTAATATATAATCGGTATTATTACAATTTTAATTTTTGTGGTCCAAAAGCAAACAATTGCATGTTGACTGTTAGGCCATAAAGTCTAATTAAAAGAGGTTTGAATGGGCTGTCAGTATCGCGCCACCCCCAAATGGACCCTGCAGAGCGCGATTTGGATATAGTCGGAGCTTCAATGTGGGCTTCGAACACCGGGTGGGAAACCAAAAAAAAGAATGGGCTGTCAGTTAGTGTTATTAACTGTATTTAGACAAGTGAAGATCAAACGAAACAGATTAATAATCTATAAATATTGCTTTTAACAAAGTCCAATCGATTCATATCGATCAATCGAATTAAAAATCTATCTTGATTTGTCAAAATGAAAAAGTTAATATGAAAATTCATTTTTATTAATATAAAAGAATTGAATTAAAGTGTTTTTATATATATATGTATATTCTTTTGAGACCAAAGAGGACCTACTCTTTAAGGCTTTAATGGGTGACTTGTCACCATCCAACTCTATACTACAAATTTATTTCTAGGGTTATGTTATTATCAACCTCAAAAATACGTATATCATATGAATTTATATTACTTATAATTTTATAAAAAAGAATCAGTTTCCTTTTATTTTAATGTGAAATTCGCTTAAAAGTATCATAGTGTATTGTTTTTTTTTTAAATAATTGTCAATTTTAAAGTTTGTCTGTCGATTGATCTTTTTTTTCAATGTACACTTGTAATCAACTCACCGTTCGTTATAAACATCACATACATTTCCTTAGAGCTAGGTAGTGTATTCATCGAGGCTATAAATTCTACTATCGTACTGAGAGAGAGTCCGACTAGAATGTGACTTTTTGCTAGTAAATTAATATGGTAATCTAACTTGGCGTGTCAATATAAAAGCCAAAAGGTATACAATTTTTAAGCTTTAATTCCAAAATTGCAGAAGCATGCTCCCATAACACCACTCATGACTTGTCCTTTTTCTTTAAACGTATTTTAATTAATTTTACGAGACATTTGTCACTTCTCGATCACCAGTAATTGAAATTTTTTGATGAACAACTGAACTAAGACGCCTAGACGGACATCCTAAGCCCTCACCACTTGTCTTTTTCACAAAACTAAAGTTGTCTAAATCTTATGTTGATATTTAAGACAGTAAATTCAAATGAACTTGAGTATGAACATTATTGTATCGTAGGGTAAGTGTAGCCCCAAGTGGGATAGATTCAACTTTTTTTTATATATATTAATATAATAAGTAATATACTGAGATTCGATAGACTTGCAATATCAATTCTTACCAACAATTTTGGTGATCATGATCTATATATGCAGCAATTTTATTATACTAATTAATGTGAATCCAACACCAAGTTTTGGTGCAATGAATGAATAGGAAATCATAGTTAGAATATATACATAAGATGATTCTCTTATATAATTAATGTACCTAATTAAAACTAACTAATGTCCAATCATTTACTAAATGATTATCAATCATAAATACCTACCAAATTAATTAAATCGTGTAACCTATATTTGCCATGTTATCGTTAATATCTGCTAACCCATCACATGTTGCAACGCGAATTTACTTAATCTTACTAATGATAAATTAGTTTGATGTATAAAGCATTTCGTAATCACATAAAGTTTGAAAAAACGTTGTATATATCTAAGGAATGTTATATAAGCAACTTATACCTTGATGAAAACGTAAATGCCACAACTCGTATATGTAATCTATAAACCATACGAAAACAACTTTATATCACTAATTCAGTTGACTCCCTCCCTGGTTATTCTAATTCACGAAGCATTCCAATCGCGACCACGTAAGGTCCCGAGTAGGACCAAACCACAAGATGTACTATATAGAAAGCTTATCTTGAAGTAAGCATCAAGTGACGATTTCACACTTTCAGAACTTAAATCTTTACTCGCACTTGATATTTATATCAAAATCTATATATAGGTTGATTTGCCTTTCCTTTTACATTATTTTTTCACTAAAAACTTTTATGTTCTTTAATTTTCGTCCAATAATCCTTTTTCTTTTCTCTACATTATTTGAAAGATAAAACATTATATTATCATTTATAATTATGCTAAACACGTAACCTCCCTCGACCACTCATTTTTTCACAAACACATTCTGAAAGAGATAATTTTGACTCTTTGAATGCAGAATACTTCTAGTAGTTAGAGGTTAAATTAAAGCCCCACAAATTTAAATAATGAAAGTGACTTTCGTATTGTCCGTTTTGATGCAATAAATCTTACGATTTTTTTGAATTATATTATCATTGAGTTTAATAGTACACGTACCATATAAACTTAATTTTCTATCTATAGAATAGTATTTGTGTGATTATATTTTCTAATTAATCTTTTCAAAAAAAGAAGAAAACATTTCTAAGCTTATGAACATTAACTTTAAAACTTTTTAATGTAAAGTTTTTGCAATCACATAGTGTTATAATACGTATAAAATCAAAAGAAATATATTTTGACTTAATATAAGATTCGACAATAATGAAAATTGAAATTTACAAATCTAGAGTTAAAAAGGTTAATATCACGGTATTTTCTGCCTAAAAAAGATTAATGAAGAGTAGTATTGTATCAAAAATCACAGTTTATATTTTTAGGTCTTTTTTCGTTGTTTCTATAGTGTAGTTTTTACAAAAATATACTTTCTCCATGACACTTTTCGAATTTCAAGATTCAAACAAATTTATTTTTAATCATAAATTTTTCATAGATCTTTTAAACATTTTAAATTATCAATTATTGTCACTTGTAGTATTTTTTATATAGTTTACAAATATATAAATTTCATTTCAAAAAAATTGAAGATTCCATGCGTAAATTCTGGTTAAATTTAAACTGTTTGACTCTCGAAAAACGAAAAGTGTCACATAAATTGAGACAGAAAAAGTAATTCAATTAACCCGGTATGACGATATGAATCTGTAACTCCGCACTTGAATCAAATATCAAACAAGTAGATTGAGTTTATAAGTTGTAACTTTGCAATTGAATACAGATATCAAATATCGAATATCGAACAAGCACTTGACTCAAATATCGAATAAGTAGATTGAGTCTATAACTCTGCACTTGAATACAAATATTGAATATCAAACAAGTAGGTCGGAATATATTGCAATCCAATCAGCTCATACTACAGGTTTTTCTTTTTTTTGTCCGATATCCGTAAGCCTGATTAAATTCGAATTCGTAAAAAAAAAAAAAAAAACGATAGTTACGAACAAATATACAGTATATATACTCTTCTCTCTTTCTCTCTTCAAATCAATTTCTCTCACTACGAAGCTTCCTGGAAATTCACCATGGCTTCCTCCCATTTAACCTCCATCTTCTTCCTCTCTCTCATTACACTCATCTCTTCTTCTTCATTCTCCATTCCACTTTCTCATCCTCCATAACAATGAAGCTCCTCAAAAACTTCCCCAAAAAGCTCTTCAACTACAAAAAAACTCGATCCATTTCCAGATCTCAAACCTCATCCTTCGGATCCTCCTCCGATTCCGATTCCCATCCCCATCCCCATCCCCATCGCGGGTTTAGAAAACCCACCGGATCATCCACTCCAACCAGCGTCTTACCCAACGAAATCTCCGCTGCCGAAGTAGGTTACGCTGAGCTAATCCATGCGTTTCACATGATGGACACTGACGGCGACGGTAAGATAAGGAAGGAAGAGCTGGAAGCGATTTTAAGCAGAGTCGGAACTGAACCGCCGAGTAAAGAGGAACTCATGTTGTTGCTTGAAGAAGTTGATGTAAACGGAGATGGATGTATTAGTTTACAGGAATTCGGAGCTATTAGCTCGGCGTTTGGACCGCCGGCGTGTGATTCCGAGCTGAGAGATGCTTTTGATTTCTTCGACTCCGATCACGACGGGAAGATCACGGCGGATGAGCTGTTTAGCGTGTTTAGACAGATCGGAGATTCACGGTGCACGTTAGAGGAGTGCCGGCGTATGATAAGAGGTGTGGATAAAAATGGTGATGGGTTTGTATGTTTTGAGGACTTTTGTGTTATGATGGAACAGCCGCAGAGATGTTGATAAGTAATTGGTGATCGTTTGATTCTCCTTTTTTTTTCGATTTCGGCGAAAAGTGTGTTTATTTTAAGGGTGGGGATTTAATTAGGATCTAATCAACGGTTAGGATTGATCCATTTTGGAGGTTGTACCAAAGATATTAATCTCGTAAATACATGTGAGAACAAATTCCTCCCCTTTTTACCCCTGAAACCGAAATGGAATTGGCTTATTATACATATCAATTTCAAACATATGTGTAATTTTAAGTTTTATGTTCCGTGGAGAATCTATCGAAAATAATTTTATTGTTCAATTGAGAATCTATCGAAAATAGTTTTATTTGTATACAATATCTTTTTTTTTCCAAATATCATGTATGGAATTATATTGAATTTGTTATTGTTATTGATGTTTGTCTTGTAATTTTATGGAGCTATAAGCATATGGAACAAGGGATCATTAAAACATATACTATATTTTTCCTATTTTAATTTGCACTTATCACGAAAGAGAGTAAAATTACTTATAGTGAAGGATCTAATATAAGTACTTTATAATTTCAAATTAAATTACTTTTTTCACCAAATTAGTGAAATTTACTTGAACTTTACTCTATGGATAAGAGAAATACATTGAATAAAATTGAAAGATTCTGTTGAAATTGTTTGTTTGATAATTTTCTAAAAAATTAAATCATAAATTCTTCTTTCCATCGAAAAGATTCCGTTGAAATTGTTTGTTTGATAGTTTTCTAAAAAATTAAATCATAAATTCTTCTCTCCATCAAAACAATAGTCTGTTAATGTTCATACGTCTTCTAAGTGATAAATGATGTTAATTTCGATAAGTCCGTTAGGTTCACACGTCTCCAAGTGATAAATGATGTTAATTTTTCAATGATAGTTAAGTCCAACATGTGCTATATAGTCGAGCATAATATTGTTTCATTCATTTTTGTTTTATATAATGCCAAAATCATTTGTGGAAATGATTGAACTAAATTATACTAATTGATTGTGTATATAAAGACTAAATAATTAGTATTGCATTTTATTCTATATAGCAAGTTAGTTCTCCATTAGCACATATCACATAAATTTACTTATTATTATTACTACCTTATGAGTGAAATTGATAATATTTCTTCATCTTAAACATAGAACTTATTGTAAGAGTGAAAAAAAACTCACAGAATGATAAAACAATTAAGTACATCCACCAAAAGTCTAGTGGAATTTTGGTATAAAGCATTTCCATTGTGTCATTTTCTAAATATTTCTTCATTTCGGGTCGAGGGTCTATAAGAATTAGTTTCTCTGTTCCACCAAAATAGGCCTCCTCATATTTGATTCGTAAAATTATACTGTATATGTTGTTTTACTATCTTAAATTAGTGATTTTTTTAATTTTTATTCTTAAATTGTAATATTATCTCATAATTATTATGTTTAAAGAAGATGATTAATTAAGCACGAGGCTAATTCTATCAATTTAATTGTGGTTTAGTAATTGGATTCTAACCAAACTCTTAAATACAAACCAATTACTAACTCAAGACTTATGCAATATTCCATTATGACTTCAATAATTCATTTGTTTTCTTACTTCTAGCAAAACATACTTTTAAGGATCAAATCTATTACATCATCATTGAGTTATAATTAATTAAGATTGTATCTTAAATTGTAATATTACTCTTATTCGCTTCTTTTAAAGTATTTGCTTTAGTGTTCATAACATCAATCTTAGTTCGTAAGATGAATAAAATTTATATTCATCATTCATACTTTGATAACTCAATTATCTTTCTTATCGATAAATATCATGAAATAAACAATAATTTGATTCTATATTTGTCATCTTTACACCCCCCCTCCCCCGGTCCCTCCTCCAACTTCAATAATTATAGAAAGTTCTTTTTTTTTCCGTTGGACCCCATCTCTCACTATCAACATCATCATCCAACCGTCCATTAACCCTAAAAAATATCTACTTGCTTTCACTTTAATATGTGTTTTTTTTTTTTGGTAATAAAAGGATCCAAAGAAAGAGCTGACTTATTTCTCTAAGAATAAAAAATAATAATTATACTTACTCTATGATTAACTAAGATATAAATAATCAACATGGGTTTGTGGTGCACTGGTAGATCGAGTTCTGAATATGGAGAAAATTATGTTAGAAGCATCACTTTTGAATGGACTCTGTTGTGCGTGATCCAAATTTAATTGGAGCTCCAATTCAACACCGAATGAGAAACAAGATAAAAAAAACTAGGATATAAGGAAAAAACTAATGCAACAAATTATAGTGATTAGGTTCAATAATTGATTTAAATGTCAAACGTTAGGTCATAAAAGGCAAAATTAGATTCGATAACTTAAGTCCATAAATTGATAAATACCCATGCAACTTGTTACTTTTGCTATTCGTTTATAGTTCTTTCCTCGATGTGATCAGCACTCCATACTGTTAGATAATGAAACTTATATTTGTTTACTTATTAGGATAGTTTATGCGTAAATTCATAATCAAATCGTTGAATTCTGGACATTTAAAGTGAAAATGAAAGTGAATTCAAGTATATAATACTTATTCGATACTCTCACTTTAGATGTCTTGCTTCTTTTTTTTTGGTCTACCTCAAAAAATAAATCGTTCTTATATTAAATATAAGTTTTTCAATTTCAATATGTTATGTAACATGATAAGTTTAAGATCAGAAACACAATTAATTTAATATTATAAGATTCAAAAATCTTCTATTTATTTCTTGAAATCCGTACCCAATCAAAAGAGCTCCTCTCTTGCTAGGAGTAACAAGTTTTAAATTAGTTAAACCTAATTAATACAAACAGATCCTCTATAATAATATTTCAATATAATCACCAAAAAAAAAGATTTAAAATCATTTTTCATATTATATATAATATGCTAAATAATAATATTAATCAGACAAAGTTATTATATATATAAAAAAAAATTAACTGTCAATTAGATGGCCATACTAATTTTTAATAGTTTTTTTAATTTAGCTAATAAACATTTTTGTCGTTTCTTTAATTTACTATAAAAAGTCATCAGACATGGGCGGTTTGGAGTGAAGTGATAGTAAACATAGTTTTGTTCTATTTTGATCTTTGGACCATATGAAATTATAACTAAAGACTGACATGTGTACCATTATTAAAATATCTAGATATTATAAAAAGAATGTTTTTTTAAAAAGAAATTATTTGAAACTTGGCATTTAGTACTATATAAATAAATAGTGTTCACGTGTATTTTATAAGTTGTCTTTTGATAAATAGTTATCGTTATCGTGCTAAATACAAGTAGGTAATTAACTTTAGCTTTAAACTTTATATTGCGTTAAAAATTTATTTATTATGTACAAATTATCTATTTTGACGTTGTAAGTTATTCTATCCTAAAAAACAGAAATTATAAGTTTAAAATCTTGAATTCGACACGAAATGACTATATTTATTGGCAAAAAGCCACACACTGTGATCTATTTATTGTGGAATTTTTTGGCTGTTGGGGGTAGATTAGTTTTCTGGACTTAAATTAATTATGTTTGGAGAGGGAAGTCAAGTATTAAACTGTTAAATATTAATAATTAGACAAGTTATGATGCTTATCTTAAATATAATTAGAGAGTTGAATAAAATAACAAATAATTTGTAATTGGAAAATGAAAAAGCTATCTTATTCTGTAACTTGATGGAGAAATTAAATAAGTAAGAAAATTTTCAGAAATTGCCTTCTTTGTCTCATTACATTACAAAATTAATATTATCAAATTTGAAAAGGATATATTTGAAATAATTCAATAATCTTCTCATAAATGTAGATTATTTCCTAAGGTGTTTATAAAATGTCTCTCTCAAATTACATACGATTTAAAGAAATTAAACATTTTATTTGAATTTAAGTCAGTAGCAAGAATTTCAGACAAAATATTACAAGTTGGTGTTTTTGATATGAAATGAAAGTGAACCTTTATGCTTTGTTCTTTGTGTAGTGATCTTAAATAATTCAACATAAGATAATAAGTTAACATGTTTATCCACGTCAATAAAAAAAATTAAATTATTTGAGTTGTAATTAATTCAAAAAATTCAAGGAAGTGATCAATGTTGAATTTTCTTCAAGCTAGTAATATTGATATGTTTCATCTACTTTAAAACATTTTTTTCATATTAGGGTATTTAGAAATAGGTTTTTTTTTTTACAAAAATCAAAATGATCAATGATTGAATCTCAGTGGATCGTAACAGCAAGATCATAGATCATGTGTATTTAATTAGTAGTCTACAAAGGATTCTACATGATGACAAGTTGCAAAACATGTGTGAACTAGAATCCAATTAAGGTACCTACTTACATACCACTTTGGGTGGACTAGCTAAGTTGCTTCAACTTGACAACTAGGTTAACATGATGACACAATTCTAAAGTAGTTGATAGATTGCTATGTCTTTATATATGTCAAAATAAGTATTTGGAAGGAAGGAAAATGTTTTTCATGGAAAAAAATTTCTTGGATAACAAGTGTGTGTTTTTTAATATATTTGATTAATTAACAAAAAATAGTATCGCGAACGCGAATATATATAAAATTTTGATAAACACTACTGACATGGGATAAAGGCCGGGTTGGGGGTGGAGCAAGTGTGGTAGACGGGAGTAAGGGGGTTGGATGAGATGCTAGGGGGTGAAGAGCAGAGGCAGAGCCAGTATTAGAAGTTTAGGGGTTCTAAATTTATTTCCTCTTCCTTATCATTGAGTTGTCAATCAATTTTGTCAGGGGTTCTCAAGTTATTACTTAATTTTTTAGTACAAATATAGGGTTTATGGAAAAGCTATAGGGTTTATGGAAAAGCTATTGGGTTTGTCCCAACCTACGAACCCCCACCTAACTCCGTCCCAGATGGAGAGCAAGGAGACAAGTTTAAATTCTAAGCACTATATTTTTATTTTTCGACCACTTTAATGAAGATCATGGATATGTCAGTGTCTGAACCTATGATAAAGTGTTTCAAGTAGACACGTTCACTTCAAACTACTTTAGAAAACTTATGCTCTTGCTCTCTAGCATTTATTAGGTTATTAAGTAAACCACATAAAATTTGTCATCTGCTCTAATTATACACGTCAACCTTAATTAGAATAATTAGAGGTTTTATGAGTTATTGAGATTAATGCGTATAATTAAAAAGGTTGACATAGTTTAAATGATTAAACATATTTTTGAACTTATCACTTGAGATTTGAGAAGACAATTTAAGGAGTTATCGATATATTAAGCCTTAAAAAGTTAAAGCCCATTAGTGAAAAACTTTAAGATAAAGTCCAGTTATTTAAAGGCCCAAATACACCACACATAAAGGATAAACTACCTTATTAGACATAGATCACTACTATATATACTAATATTATCTTTACTTTTAAACAATTACATATATTACCACTTTTAGTATTTTATACCATATATTAATATATTATTTGAAA
>JAJOOH010002475.1:0-39805 GCA_029582605.1 Solanum gracilifrons
TACAAAGATGGGAAAAACATAAAACAAAAGTAAAAATTGAGCTAATTGATAATAATAATATAATAACCCAAAAACCATTAAAATATAATTTTAATGATTTAACAGAACTTAAGATACAGATAAGTGAATTACTAGAAAAAAGGTATATACAAGAAAGCAATAGTAAGCATACAAGCCCAACATTTATAGTAAATAAACATAGTGAACAAAAAAGAGGAAAAAATAGAACAGTTATTGATTATAGAAATTTAAATGCAAAAACTAAAACATATGATTACCCAATACCAAATAAAATATTAAAAATAAGACAAATACAAGAATATAATTACTTTAGTAAATTTGACTGCAAATCAGGATTTTACCACTTAAAGTTAGAAGAAGAGTCTAAAAAACTTACAGCATTTACAGTACCACAAGGATTTTATGAATGAAATGTATTACCATTTGGATATAAAAACGCACCAGATAGATATCAACACTTTATGGATAACTACTTTAAACAACTAGAAAATTGTACAGTACACATTGATGATATATTATTATACTCTAAAACACAAGATGAACATAGAAGGTTATTAGAAAAATTTATACATATCATAGAATGCTCAGGTATAAGCCTAAGTAAAAAGAAAGAAGATATAATGAAAAAGCAAATAGAATTCTTAGGAATACAAATAGATAAAAATGGAATAAAAATGCAAACACATATAGTACAAAAAATAATTAACTCAAATGAACAACTAGAGACAAAAAACAAATTACAATCATTCTTAGGACTAGTAAATCAAGTAAGAGAATACATACCGAAATTAGCAGAGAATTTAAAACCATTACAACAAATATTAAAGAAAGACATAAAATACCAGTTTGATAAAAAAGACTAAACACAAATACAAAAAGTAAAACTATTATGTAAGAACCTACCTAAACTATATTTTCCGGATGAAAACAAATACACAAACATACTTTCTTTTGAAGTTTATTGCAAATCTATATATTTGAATTACTTATTAGCTAATTTAATGCTTGAGATTATTTATTGCAAAACAATATTGGTGTTTTATAATTAGAAATTGTGGCATTTAAATATTTTATAGCGAAATTATATTACCCCACTTTAAAGTGTATCCAAAGGACTGTGAATTGTTGTATGCACATGGGCAACGACTACACTTCAAAGTGTTGGCATACATAAGATAGAAAAGGCAACACTTTAAAATCGTGGCCAATAAGGAAGCAAAGGCCACGTTTGAAAGTGTAGTGGTGTGAGATAGAAATGTTTCTATATGAGGTACTACAAAGCGTGGCCTTTTTGCTGCTTAGGCTACCCTTTTAAGCGTAGCTGATAAGGCAACATTTGAAAAGTGTTGCCTAAACTCTAAGGTTACGCTTCTTTCGGCCACCCCTGGAAAAGTGTGGCTTAAAGACAAAAAGTGTGGCCTTTAAATGTTGTAGTGTTGGTGAGTACGCAGTACTCTTTTCCTCCACCTTCTCTGCCCTATCATCCAGCTGTGTTGTCGGAGAAATTTCCATTTGTTCTTCCTCTTTCTTTGAATCATTTTTAAGCTTGAAGTGGTCACTGTAACCTGGTAAGTCTTCTTCCTTTCTCCCCTTTTTATTCTCTACTTCTCCTCTCCTAATCATTGAATGTGTTGTATATGTCGGGATTCTTCCACAAAGGACTAGAGAAAAATTATTGGGGTTCTCTGCGCATGGATGAGTGGTACACCCTTTGTTCTGTTCATCAATCCTTTCGTATCATCCTTTCCCTGAAAGTTGATCTCCTTTTCTTTTGTGCTTTTCCTCAGATGTAGATGTGTTGTTGTCTCTCTTTCTCTTCAAACATGCTAAAGCTCCACCGGTACTGTCTAATCCACATTCCTCTATGTTTTTTTTGATAAAACTTTTTGGTAGCTAGAGCAAAGTACAAAATTTATGTATTAACCTACCCCTTTACACATTATGACTGTCTAATATATTATACTGATATATGAAGGTTTTACAAATATCTGCAGTAGTCATGTGCTTTCCTTTCCTATCAAAATATGTTTATGGTATGTTCATTACTGAATATTGATTTTCCTTGCTCTAATTCTCAATGTTGGTATTTGTGATTTGTCTATATTTATCATTCTCCTGATCTTGCTTGGTAAATATTTAAAATTGTTGTACTCCTTTCTTTGTTGTGTTTCCATTACTTCATTAGCCAATAAGTCAGCAACATTATTGCCTTATATGAAAATATGAAAAATGCTTGCATTTAATTGTTGTAATCTCTTCCTTATGTTATTTCCTCTTTCCACCAGCTCCCATGGAATCTTCTACTTCCCTCTTATCATTTTCATCAGACTCAATGAGTCTGTTTCAATTGTTGCTTCTCTCAGCCTATTCTCCCAACAATACATTAATGCTTCATAGATTGCTACTGACTCTACCTCTGTGTTAGTTGTCTTTCCAACTCCTACTGCTCTAGCAAATATCGAATTTCCTTGTGAGTTCCTTAGACAAAAGCCATATTAATTCAGCCTTGGGTTGACTTTAGATGCTCCATCTGTGTTACATTTCAATTTGTGTGTATCTGGGTTGCCATATTACCCTATGAAAATGCAATTTAGGCTTGTACCACTTTAGCTTCTTGACAACGTCAGGCCACAAACTTGACTCCAAATGTATCCATGGATATAGAATTTTCACCAGCTTCCTGACCATCTCTTGAACTTGCATCACCATCCCTCCAAAAGTAGTGTTTCCACCATGCTTTATACTATTTCTTCTCTACCATATTGTCCACATGATTATTGTTGGCATTTCTCTCACTACTCCTTGTAGTTGTGGTGATGATTTGAATTTCCACCACTGAATGATTAATTGTTGTAAATGCAGTCCCTCCATGCTTATACCTGCAAAATCAGCAAAATGCCTCCATAGCTTGTTAGCCAGGGAGGCTGTTAGAAAATTATGTGATGTTGTTTCCTCCTTCTTTTCATCACAGCACCAACATCTTGAAACTATATGTATCTTCATCTTTTTTAAATTATTATCCGTAGGAATTATCCTTTTCTAAACCCTCCATAGGAAGAAATTCACCTTATTGTTCCAAATATAAACATAGTCACCTCTTATCTCCAGCTTCTTCCTCATTGTTTTCCATGCTGATTTGACAATGAAGTTCCTCTACTTACTGTTCATTAAAAGGGGGTTTTATACTCTCCATAATGTACTCCACCATTAATGTTGATAGTTTTGTTGCCAGCTTCTGTTAATCCTATCCACCATTAGTAGTGAACTCCCTCACTGGACATATCACTCTCAATATAAAAGAGGGATTCCAATTTTGTCCAGTTATCAAATCAAAATCTGGAAGTTCCTTCCTTTATCTGCCACCATATATTGTGCTCTACCTCATCCCTTACCAGTATCATCTTTCTCCACACATGTGAGGCACCACTTCCTGTAGTTATAATTGGATGCAATTTCTTGCAGTATTTGTTCCACATATATCCACTCCACAAAGAAGAAATTGAAGCTCTGAAATTCCACCAAAGCTTTGCAAATAAAGCCTTTGATATATCATGCAATGACATGAAACCTAGACCCCCTTCATCTTTGGGATTGCACATGCTTTCCCATGAAACCCAGTGCTTGTTTTTAGATCCAGTTGCATTTCCCAAGAAAAGTTTAGCAAACAACTTATGTAATTGGTCTAGTACACCGACTGGGGTATTGATGACTGATAGTAAATACATGGCATAGATTGCAAAGCATACGCTATTAAACTATACCTTTCCCCATGTGATAGTAATCTATTCTGCCACATGGCCATTCTCTTAAACAACTTTTTAATCAAAACATTAAAATGACCTTTATTTTTCCTGCCATAGAAAATAGGACAGCCCAGATAAGTAAAAGGAAAATTACCTTGCCTGACCCCTGTTATCCTCTTTAATTGATGACACATTACTATGAGGACTTTCTCATGTAGAGAACATATGCTCTTCTCTATGTTGATCATTTTTCAAGACACCCTCTTATATCTTCTTAACAAAGTCATCATCATCCTTTATATATTTGGGTTGTCCTGAGCAAAAAAATATTGTGTCATCAACATAAGATAGGTGGTTTATTTGTGGACTCCATTTAGAAATCCCAAAACCCTTAAATTCATTATCTTCATATAAACCATTTAGGTTCCTGGTCAGCACTTTAGCTGCTATTATAAACAAGGACGAGGATAAGGGGTCACCCTATTTCAAACCTCTTGATGAATGAAAGAAACCAAAGGATTTTACATTCAGTAAAACTTACTACGAATTATTACTTATTAGCCTTACTATCATAACAATTATTCTCTCTAGAGAATCCAAATCTTCTCAAGACCTGGATTAAGTATTTCTATGAGACTCTATCATATGCCTTTGCCATGTCTAATTTTACCACTACATTATGCAATTTGTTCCTCTTGTTGATGTCCCTTATTATTTCCTGAGGCACAAGCACATTTTCAGTTATACTCCTCCCTTTAACAAAACCTAACTAGTTATTAGAAATCAAACTAGGCAACACCTTTGAAACTCTTTCATGTATCAGCCTTGATACTATATTTTTAGCAAAAGTACTCAGGCTAATAGGTCTTAAGCCCCCAAAATTATCCACTACTTCCTTATTTGGTATCAACATAAGACTTGTATGGGTTATATATATGGGCAGATCATATCCAATGAAAAATGCCCTTACCATGTTCCATACATCATCTCCAATGATTTCCCAACAACTCTGAAAAAATTGCCCTGAAAACTCATCTTGTCCACTTGCACTATCCCCATTTCATTTATAAACCATATACTTCACCTCTTCTTAAGTAGGAGCCCTCTCCATTTCACCATTCTGGTTGTCAGTTATAATCTTGGGAATACACTGAAGCATTGAGTAGTCAGTCACTTCTGGTATTTCTGTAAACTTCACCCTGAAGAAATTGACTGCTTCTTCCCCTATGTTTTGGGTTGATGTAATGATGTCCCCCTGCGTTGATCTGATTTCTTTAATATTCAACTTTTTCCTTCTTTTATTAACATATGCATGAAAGAACTTTGTATTTTGTCCCCTTCTTTAAATCATCTCATCCCAGCCTTCTGCTTCCAAAAATCTTCTTTAATTCTCATAAATCTCTTCAGATCAACATTAGATATACCGAATTCTGCTCTGTTTGACTCTGTAGCTGCTATCTCCATCTGTATCTCTTTGTCTTTTATGACATCCTCCAAAGTTGCAATTCTTTGGAATTAATATCGAAAAGTAGCTTTACTCTATTGCGTCAGAGTTGCTTTCAGTCTTTTCATCATTGTATGAACAGTTCTAAAAGGAGATCCCTCTACTTTTATCCTCCGGCTCTCCTCCACCACCTTTTGAAAATCTGCATGCTTGGTCCGAAAGTATAGGAACTTAAAATGCCTAATGATTTTCTCCTAATTTGAGTTACACAGGACATCTAAAGGAGCATGGCCTGACCTTTGCCTTATTAAATGATGTGCCTCACTTTCTGGTAAAACAACATAAAGCTATTGTTACCAAAAACTCTACCCAATCTTTTAAAAATACATTCTTCCTCAATTCTTCCATTCCACCATGTAAAAACACTACTCGTAAATTTCAACTCATTTAGTGCACATGAGTTAATGCATTTGAAGGTTTTAAAAACATGTTTAAGCTAAATAACACAAAGGGAAATCAATGACTCGCCTGGAAAAAAAGACAAGAGAGAGAAAAAAAGAATAGCAGCAGAAGAACACTTTTATTAATGCTTCATATTAGATATATAAGAGCCTCGAATGAAAAGTAAAAAATAATAACACCCGATCTAGTAGTTTACTAAACAACTACTAAATAATAGGAAAGCATGCCTAACAAATAATTGACTAAGTCTTACTTAAAACATAGGCAGTAACATTAAATTTACTACAGTTCAAAAGCAGATTCCTAACAGCATTGACCAAAATCCTATGTTTCCAAATTTAATACTGGTAATCCACCCAACTTCTCTAAATCACCTAAAATAGTGTTGAAATCTCCCCCCGACTAGCCATGGATAGATTTGACTCGCCATGCACTCCAAATCCTCCAAAAGTTCCAATCTTTCAAGGCCACTACATCTACCATAGACTGGTGTTACCACAAATCTGTTCTATGTTCCACATATCCTCAAATTCATGGTAAGTTGTTGTGTTGTATCTGATGTATCTTCCTCCTCCCAGCTTTCATCCTAGAAAATCTAAATTTTTGTTGAACAATTAGCTTTAACATTTCATATACCTAGCTTCCTTCTATATTGTTCCACTTCTGAAGGAATTGAAAAGGCTCTAATAATGAGATGTATGAGTATTGATGTCTCTTGTTCAACTCAATTACTCTCTCAAAAGCATTCTAAGATTTCACTGATATGATATTCCAAAATAGCATCTTGTCTATCATTGATCAGAAGTGAATGAGGAACCCTTTCTACTTCTTGTATTTATTTGTGATGTTTGATTAAATCTTGTTTTTTCCCCTTAGCCTCTCTATCTGTGTTGGTGATAAATCCACGCTTTTGGTGATGTTATCTATGTTCGCCTCCAAGCTCTCCTCTTCCTCAGTATCCTGCTTATGATGTTTCTCTTGTTTTGTAAGGTTGTGGATTTTTATAGCCATGTCTCCCCTATCCCAAGTGATATGTGTTCAAGGCCTCTTTTCTCTATATTTCCTCCTTTTCATGTTGTTTTTGAGTGCTAACCCTCTGCTGCATCAGTGGTGTATTATTAGTCATATCCCTCTCTTCATTTATGTCATTTTCCTTATTAGTCTGTATTGTCCCATTTGTCCCTTCTGATGATTGCCTTTGATCTATGGTTCGAGCTGGCAGCCTATCTACTTCTTTCTCAATTTGCACTTGATTCTTTTTCCGATTTGATATAGTCTCCTTCCTCTGTCTGATATTATCTCCCATACCCTCTTTATGCCTAGTATCCTCCCCCATGTTCTCCCCAAAAATACTTCCACCAAATTCATCCAAATGCCTTTCTGCCTCTTCCCCTGTCACTACTTCCCTTTCTTTTATCTTTGGTTCCACTCTTTCCACCTCCCCCCTTAACTCCCCTACCTCCTTATCATTGTCCTCCCCCAGTGCCTCATACTTATTGTTCGTTATAATTATTTATTCTTTGTTACGAATGTTTCTAGGATTCCACAGTTGTTCTCTCTTCTCTCCTCTATTGAGTAGTCTACCCCTTCCACAACCGTTCATTCTCCTTCGTTCATTAAAATCATGATTACTTGTTTGTGTCTCACCTTCTTTACCCTGTGTTTTCTCTATTCCTTTTACCCTCCCTTCTAGTTTTTTTTCCCTTTTCTTTATCATGTTCTTCTACCACCACTTCCTCATCCTCCTTAGAATACAATTCTGGGTGAATCACAAAACATTCCTTTTCATTATGACCTCGCAACTTATAGGTTTTTAGTATTTAGGCACATATTCATATTTGAATTCTACCCATTTCTCCAAAACTTCTCCAGATTTCTTCTTCATCCCCACATTGATTCTTGTGGGAAATCCCCCCCATGAAATCTACTTCCACCTTCACTCTAGCACAACTAGGTCTAGTTTTGTTAATCGTCGTCATATAAACTTGTAGCAACTTTCCAACCACTGAAGTTAATGAAAATATAGCTTCCTTTCCAAAAAAGTTGGGAGGGAGTGATGGGAAAGAAATCCAAGAAATCAGAATTGGTGTTTCCTCCTCCGGATCAAACATCGGGTCCCACTTAAGGGTTCTCATCGGATACGACTAGTGCTTGTGTCTAATATAAAATTGTGGCTTTGACAGCAGTGTTATGTAATCCTTCAATAAAGTGGTTCTAATTAGGACATATATGTTGCTGAACAAATGTTAACATCTCTTTTCAAATCGCATTGCTTCGGTATCAAACGTCTCAGGTCATGTATCTCTAGCCAACCATATAAAATTTACCTATTACTGCAAATTGGAGATCTTCATTAATGATCATATATGCTACCTCCTCTTCCTCACATACTATCCTTGGTTCTCGATGAAGATATGCAATTTGTTTCATCAAAATAAGTTTATACTGAGGATTACATGGTTTTATAGTGTTGGCATATGTAGAAGGTTGAACAATATTATTGATGACAATCTGGGATGATGGTCCATCCCCCAAAGGTGGAGGTTGGCCAACGGCTGCCGTGGCCATTGATTTCGATGACAGTAGGAAAAATAGGGTTTAGAAGATTTTTCGGAGCTCGAACAGGTTGACCTAGAAGTCACATCAACATTGATGTATGGCTACTTACTTGTTCAATCTTAGCCTTTTTCTCCGGCAAAAATAATAGGAAAAGAAAAGGCATTCTTAGCCGTAAAGGGTGATCAATTAAATATTCTTCAAAAAATAAATATCGTATAAAATAGTTTTAGTTAAATCATGACTTCGAATTAGCAGAAGTATTTGAATAATTCATCATTTTTATCGTAGTATAAACATGCGAGTCTTTCAAGTGTCCTAATTGACTTTATAGTACATGTCAATAAGTCATTTATGAGTAAATATTTCATTCCATCAAATGATTCTTGTGATTTCAGAGGATTCTAACTATATGAGAACCATGAAAAAATACTTATTTAATGAAAACTTATATATGTTTATATATATATATATATACCATGTAATCCTTGACACTCAAAAGACATTCATTAAACATATGCTCCAATTGTTGCAATTCACTGAGGCAGAAGCATTCAAGGTATTTCGCCAGCAACCCACTTCACATTATATTATATGAAAAAATTATATAATATTATTAATTAATATCATCAATAATGAAGACATGAGATAGACATTACATATATTAAAATTACAATATAAATTCATTATACATATTGTTTGTGTTAGCTTAATTGACTTAAGATATTTGTCCCTCGAGTTATCATCCTGGAGACTTAAAGTTAAACTCCTTGCCCATGGATACACTCCATTATACATCTTCGTGATTCATGAGCGCTCTTGTTGAGACTTGATCCAATACCATACTGGGGGAGTGTCAAAATTTACTACTATATTTGTCATACCTTATATTCATGACAAATACATGTGTTGTACGCTTCTATCCATAAGATTTGATAGATTTATCCATCGTATTACACCATCATATAACACCAAATCTAGCAAGAATAAATAATATGTGAAACTTGTGGCTTTCCTTATAATTCCATTTACTTTAATTTTCTCTCTCATTATAAAATGCGACAAGACAGTTTGAAAGATTATCAACCTAGTCTTCTCTGTGATACACCCTCATTTTTCCTCCCTTTGTTCTAAGAGTCACATGAGGAAACAAATCTCAAAGCGGGAAAAAATCCATTCATATTATCTAGGCCCAAAACAAAAAATATTACTTGTAGACTATATCGTTACACCTTGGTATACACTCAAAAAGTATATAAATTATTCATCATTACCGAAGAGTGAAAAAATGAGGGTTGACCACACAGATAGAATATCAGGTTCTAGGTTGATAATCTTTCGAAGAGTGTTGGCACATTTTATGATGAGAGAGAAAATTAGAGTAAAGACAATTATAGAAATGACAAAAGTTTTATATAATATTTATAGTTGCTATATTTTGTGTTATATGAAGGTGTAATTCAATGGATAAATCTATCAGATCTTGTGGACAAAAGCGGATAACACATGAGTTTGTCAAGAATATATGGTATGATAAACATAGTAGTAAATTATGACATTCCCCTAATATGGTGGTGGATCAAATCTGAATAAGGTCCCTCAGGAATTCCGTGGATGTATAATGAAGTGTGTGTCCATGGGCATAGAGTGTGACTTTTCGGCTCGATGATGATAGCTTAAGGGACAAATATGTTAAGTCTATTAAGCTAAAACAAATAATATGTATAATTAATTTATATTGTAATTTATATATATTTAATATTTATGTCATGTCTTTATTATTGATGATATTACTGAATAATATTCTACATTTTTTTCGTATAATATAATGTGAAGTGGGTTGCTAGCAAAAGACCTTGAAGGTTTATGCTTTAGTGACTTCCAACAATTGGAGAATATGTTTAATGAAGGCCTTTTGAGTGTCAAGGTTCAGATGGTTTATAAATTAATTTTATTAATTAAGTATTTATTATATTACAATATCGAGTATTTTGAACTGTTCATGATTTTGATATAGTTAGAATCCTCAGAAATCACAAGAATCATTTGATGGAATGAGATATTTACTCATAAATGACTTATCGACATGTACGATGAAGTCAGTTAGGACATTTGATAGACATACATGTTTATACTGCATAAATGTGATGAATTATTCGAATACATTTTTTAATTCAAAGTCATGAGCTCCACTTAAAGTATTTTATAGGATTTTTTTTTTTGAAGAATAGTTAATTTATCACCCTTTATGGCAAAGAATGTCTCTCTTTTTTGGCAGGAGAAAAAGGTTAAGAATGAAAAATTAAGAAGCCTTAAATCTAATTAAAATTTTTAATTTTTTGGTTCTAAATAATATAAGTGCGATGCATAATTATTATTTTTTCTTAATTTTATTCTTATATTTACTTTTGATTCACTAATATATTCAATTTTATTTTTTTTAATTTAGGTTGGAGTGGCCACTTGCTAGAGGCAATTAGCACTAAGTCCTACAGATGCACATACTTCTTGGATAAGGCAATTTCTAGTCAAGGTCTCAAGCATCTACTAACGGGTGAGCCTTCATCCCAAGGTCCACTCGCTGCTAAGTAAAATTTCATTGGAAAACATGCATATTGATAATCATGTTTTTTGAAATAGTAAGAATTTAGTAATGCTTAATTATTCATTGAAATATGATCATAATCAAAAGAATAGCTCCTTAAAAATCATGTTTTCATAACATAATCTTTGAGAAACTTACATAAAGTATCTAAATTAATCATGATATTCATATAAAAAGAATGATACTTTGTTGAAAAACATCCTTCATTCATAGAATCCTCCATAAGATAATGCATGCTTATTAACATTGGTTAAATCATGATCATATAATACTTGCATGTCACGGATTCATGAAAATAACCTTAAAACATTAAATTATAATCAGATCATAGACAATAAGATCAATCATGAATATTAAAATTAAATTCACTGGAGCTCATAAGAAAATCATGAAACCCTAGAGTTTGTTTAGATTCATAAATGACAAATTGAGGTTCATTTAGGACTTAATGGATGAAGAAAAACCCATTGATGAAGTTATCCCATAGCTTGATGAAAACACTAGATGAAATCTTTAATGGAGACTTGAGATCCTTCGAACCCTATATTTCTTAAGGAAGAAGAATTGAGAGAGTGGATTTGGAATTGAAGAGAATGAGAGTGAATGGGGAGGCCAGAGGTTTTAGCAATTAGTTATATTCTTAAAAATAAGCCCGAGCTACGTAGTGTATCAATTACAAATGTAGGAAACACCTAACCACTCCTAAGTTAAAACTATCAAATAACTTCTACGTCTATGTCTATGGTCCGTACAGACTTCTACGGACTGCACTGTCCACTCGTGCATCCCAATTAGTGAAATTTCAATTCTTTGATGAAAAACGATGGTAAACCATCCATAAATCATAGATCATGGTATGACATGTACAATCCTTCCGATCAACCCAAGGCACCAAAATCACAATTTTCTGAGGAAGAAGTCCACGAGACAACCTATGACCCGTATACCCAACTACAAAGTTGTACTATTGGTGCATAAAACGAGGCCTGAGGCTTGACAATTTTGAAGATTCTAATCTTCAACTTAACGAGCCTATCCACAAATCATACATCGATCCACAAACCATAAAATCAACTCATCAACACTGAACTAACATTTTAGAATTCTATGTGTCAACTACGACTAGGTTCGATGAACCGTAGATCACTACACAAACTGTACACATTGTGAAACACAACACCAACAAATTTACACCAAATTTTCTGCAACTTCTACTACAAACAGAGTTAGGCGCTTCTAAGGTGTTACATGTACAATGTAAAATATTTTCAAAATAAGAAGTCATTGTATGAGGTGTAGTTACAAGTTACTTTGTCAGTTCGTAATAACATAATGAAATGATGATCAAATATGATATTAGGACATTAGGATACAAAATTATATTTAGATAATCAAGGATAGTTTTTTTTATCATTTACCCATATCGCAGATTTACAAAATTATATTTCTTACTATAGGTTTGCTCTAAATTTCTAAAGAAAATAATTAAAAGTGACAACTAAATCATGGCCATTCGAAAAATAGTTAATCCTGCTACTTGAAAGTCATATAATACTTAAGCGGTCAAGACACTAATGTGTAATTGTGTTATTGGGATCAGTAAATGGTGTTGGAGTGAAGACCGTGAGGAAACTGGCGCTTGAATCACAACATAGGCAGAAAATCTAAGAGACATATTTGCAATTACGTAAGTCCTCAGGAAAGTCTGAAGAATTTTATCTCAAGGATTACAATGTACTTTAAACTGCATCAAAATTCTATTGTCAATATGAAGAGCTATATGAAAAGAATATGTGAAGTTTAAACCCAAGATTTTAGGATAGATTAGGAGACAAAGGGTCTTTTTGTCGAAAAGATTGATGAACAATGATCTAAATATCTTGGAAGCCTCAAAAATGAAAACACTGAAACGAACAACATTTTTGTGTTTTAGCAAAGAAATGAATGTTTTATTAAAATGAGAACTTAATGAACGATTGAAATTTGATTTTTGCTATGACAAGAAATCATCAACAACCTAAAATGATTTGAACAACTAAAAATTAAAATGTATCTTCTTATAAAATGATGAACATAGAAGTTATGACCTTAGTCTCCATCCACTATCCACTCAGAATAGTCATGATTCAACTCATGGTTCAATTTACCATCCAAAAGTACAAGGTATCCATCCAAAAAACAATGTCATGTGGTCATTAAAAATATACTCAAACAATCTAAATCAAGGATATTGAAGCAAACTCGAATAAAATCAGAAATGCAATACACAGAATACATAATAAGAATATTATGGAGGAACCAAAATGAAAGCATACCATATAAGTACGGATGTTGTTAATTAGGATATCCCAATGTATTCGTTCAAGATTTTTTTTCTGCAAAGAATGAATGTAATAAAAATATTTAGATTAAGAATTTATTTATGGTGTATTTAATTAATCTTTTATCCATGCAAATGTAAATGTTGAACTAACAAAAGTCTGGATATTGCATACATGTCCATGAACATCAATATAAAAGATACAAAAGAATGTAAAAAACATATCTCATCAAAACCGTAATCTAGGCAAAACAAAAAGTAGTACTAGTCTCTCTACCAAAAGTACCATTAGATCGTAAACTAAAACACATAACCCTTTTTATTCTTTATTTATAGAAACTCAAACCTTACCTTATATGAATTACATTGAGAAGTATAAATTTAAAGAGACCACGATTGGGCAACATTTGTACATTAAGTATTCCTTCTATTAAGCTTTATTTTATTTTAGTTTTCACCAAGAAGGTTCTTTTTTCCTTTTTGGTTGATAAAGGAGATGAGAGAAGGTACAAGTTCACATGTTAAGAAAAAGGTACAAGTTCAATGGTTATGAAAAATGATCAAGTTCACAGATTAAGAAAAGGGATTCGATCTCAAAAAATGAAAAGAGAGAACCATTCTCCATATATTTTTCTTTCATTCATAGAGGTTTTGTAAAATCTAATGATTTATAAAACACAAGACTCCTTCGTTACAAACCTTAGAAAAGAATTAAAAATATACAACCAAACAAAAATATAATAGCCAATACCACTGAAATGATATTTCTTCTCTATACATTGTTGAAATCTTACAAAGATTTACAAAGAAGATTTTGCAAGGGCAAGACCCCATGGATGAACCATACTCTTGGCAGAAGCGATATTACCAATAATAGAATACATATAGTCTGTATAGGGGTTATTGAAGAACATCTAGACTAGATTATACACCAGAAATTAATGAATGCAACTTAGTTATTGACCAATTTCATTTTTTCTTAATAAGGTAAATAACTCAAATAAACTATGAACTGTAAAATTGTTAGATACTTTTTTTACACACACAATCCTACTCATTGGCATTAACAAAGCGCAATCTCAACTTGAGTATTCAATGGATCCCTCTTTTAGAGTATACACAACAAAAGTATAATCATGGATCAAAATACTTCCATATTAACATGATATCATAAACTCAAAAATGAGTTTCAGAATACTAACCTCATGAAGCTTTGGCTGAATTCATATAACCTTAATGAAAATCAAGTATTTTGGCCTCTACTAATTCCCAACTAATGTCTGTCAACTAGTGACTTGTGTGGGCAGGGATTTTCAGAAAATGAGATTGATTTTTTCCTTCTCTAGAAAACCTTTATTTAACCCTAATTATTAAAAAAAAGGGGAAGAATTTGGGAAAAAACACTTACAAGCAATTAGGGGGAATTAATGGTAATTTAAAACCCACCAAAGCAAAAAGTTTTTGTATTCCCATTAATAAAAAAATCCATTTCTTATCAGATTTTTAATTATTTAAAATAATTGATGATGTTCAATCCAGAAAAACAGTACAAGATACTTTTTCTGGAACACCTTATATTTCCTTTTTGAAACTTGTTAATTAGTAAGGCAGAGTAGCAACCAAAGACTTTTTAACTGAGCGTTTAAATTACGATAGTAAATAAAAAATGAATGAGTCATCATATCACAATAAATAACACATTATTCAACTAAAAATATGTAGTCGCACTTCTCAATTAAATATCAAAATCAGCCATTACATCTTATTTAAATCTCTATGTTAGAACTACCGACATCAATCAATTAAATAATTTTTTTTGAAAATTTAATTCATTGACTAATTTAGTCCTTTATTATTTGGCAGATACAAAATCCACCAAAAGGGTTTTGAAATGAAAACTTGTAAGTAATAATAAAGGGGCCTCTCTTATCTCAAATCTGAGACATGTTTCTATCAACTACTAATTATTTTACTAATCTGATTTGTTAATAACCAATATTTGATTAGAAATATATTGAATTATAATAGAGGCTCACCATTCAATAGATTAAAATAATAAATGAAACTACATAGATCCTAATAATTATTTTAAGGATAAGATTTTAAGTACACATAATGGACTAGAGTAGTTGGTTATAAATATTCAAAATATAGATGATAAGTCCGAGATTTGGACTCATTTAGTGTTTTATTTACAATGATTTAGTATCCTCAAATGCTTATTTTGTGCCAATAACTAATGTAAAATCCTTGATTTCAAGGTATATGGATTGAAGAACAAAGCAAGGACACTAATTTGAAAAAAGGAACGAAGCGAGCTGAAAGAATGAAGAAAAGCAAGCCTGGTGATCGTCAATTCCACTTGGCAAGTCCCCGAATGACGGCTTGATAGCCTACAGTTCCAGTGTGTCATGCCTTGAAGGAAAGAACCAAGTTTGCGAGGGAAAGGAGCAGTCGGCGTATCGCCGAGTGGTTCCGCGATGTAGTGTTCGATCACCCAAAGTTACAGACCTTGAGGATGCTGAAGGTCAAAGCAGAAGGGCGATGGAACTGACCAAAGGGCGGAGCGCCAGTGGTTCGGCGAGCCCGACTTACTGCGCCGAATGCCTCTTCGCAACATAGTTTTGGCGACTATAAATACATTTTAGAACATTTAGTTTAGTATCTAATTTTCATTATATCAAATTGTGATTATTATTCTGAGTATTGAGATATGTTTTCTCTAGTTTTTCCTAAGCTTTGGAGAATTGAAGTTTTTCACTTTTGAGAAATTGGAAGTGGGTCTTTGAGATTCTTCGAATTGGAATATTGTTAGAACGAAATCAATGTTACCTAGTTGATGGAAACTCAATTTGGTAACAATTTTTATCTTTTTATGATTTCTAGCTAAAACATTAATTATTGGGCTGTTATTATGTGATTATGGGCTGATTTAGTTCATGGATATTGCTAATTGTTAGTTTAAATCATGTTTAGAAGTGAGTTCAATCAGTAATTATGGTTTAATTTAAGAATTGTAGTTGCCAATACAGGTCTACCCTTGTGCTTTTGGCTTGCTCGAGAAAGGTGTTAAAACTAAGCTTATTGATTGATGGTCAGTGAATTTTAGGTTGACATGGGTTCATCTAGAGAGTGAATCCTAAACTCAATCCCACACATTCAACTCGAGAGAGTTAATGGACTAAGGTGTGGGCTGGTCTTATTTTGCTTGCTTGTTGATATTTGAGAGAAATCAACTTGATTCGGGGTAAATTGTTCGAGAGAAAGTTTATTCTTTCTATGGCTTCGCTTACTCACTAATATACAACTATTTCCTAACAGTTGTAAGTACCTATTTTTCTATATTAGCCTATAATCAAATCACATCTCGAAAACCCATCTCATTATTGTTATTTCGTATTGTTTACCACTGTTTGTAGTTGATAATTCCAAACCACAAACCCCTTATTTGAAATTCATGTCCCCCGCTGATTTGAATTATGTTTTTTTATTCGATAAATTCTATTCCTATCACTGATTTGATCATATTCGTATTTCCCAATTGATTTTCAAACACGTACCACTTCCTATGTGATTCGACCTCAACTCAGTTAGTTGGGGTTTATACTGACTAACGATCGTTGACACTTAGAATTGGATGAAGTGTTGTTGATAACGTTATTAAATCAAAATGGCGCCGCTACCGGAGAGTGGTGTTGTTTTATATTTTATTGGTGAAGTCGATTTTTGTTCTTTTTAGTTATAGTTGAATCTACTTAATTTTAGTTTTAGTTTTCATGTTGGTTGTTGAATAGAGCAAATGAGCATATTGTGTGGCAACGGTAACCCAATTGATCACCCTCCTTTGAGATTGATAATTCTTAGGGATAACATCCTAACTTTCAAGCAATTAGAGGGTGAGACTATCCATGAGTTGTGGCCAAGATTTAAGGCACTATTGCAGCAGTGTCTAAATCATGGAATCCCAGATAAGATGTTACTGGAGTGCTTCTACAGAGGTCTTGGTCCTGAACATAGAAGAGTGGCTGACCAACTTTCTCCGGGTGGTCTAATATGACAACCATATGAAACAGGATCCCAACTCTTTGATCGCATTATTAAGACAAACAAGGAGACTGAGAAGGACCAAACATTGGCCACATTGTTGACCCAGCTAGATGTCTTGGCAAAGAAAGTCATGGAATTGGACGTAATGTACAAAAAGAAAGATAGGTACATTCCCCCTCACAAGCATAGAAAGCCCAAAGAGTAAGAGGGTAGGCAGATTGCGAAGATACTCTTACTTAGTCATCAAAAAGTCGGAGAACACGACAAAGTGTTAAAAGAGATAAGAGAGAATAAGTCGATGCTAAATCATATCATAGACTCTCATTCCATGTTAATTCAACTACTAGAGACTCAAGTGGGTCATGTGTTGGGTTGTATCTACCCAAAACAAAAAAAAAGGTTGCCTAGTGACACTGAGGCAAGCCCCAAGAATGAAACCTAAGAGGGGACTTGAATCGTACGACGACGTTAACTAAGGCGCTTCTTGGGAGGCAACCCAAGTTTTATTTGCTGACATTTTGTTTTTGGAATAATCGTGTGTTGATTTTGCAGGTTGAAGTGTAGAATGTGTTTGAAAAATGCAGGTTGGCGAGTAAAATGTCCAATCAGTGATTCGCCGAAGAGGTCGCCGAGACCGACCTGAACCTAAGAAATTCTAAGGTTGGAGTCTGTAAAACATGGCGGGCCCATGGACTAGTCGGCGTGTCGCCGAACAGATTACTGATCACGACTTTGTCCGCCATTTGGACCACTACATTAACTGGAGGTCCTGTAAAACTCGGCGAGGTAAGTGACCACTCCGTGTGTCGCCAAGTGGTTCGGCGAAGAAAATTAATGTAGTCAAAAGGGCAAAAAATGGACACTTTATAAAAGGCCTAAAGTTTAAAATTTCAAATTCTTTCACATTCCCTCACTTTTTAACTTTCTAAAATCACACCCGCACTATATTTTCTATACTTTTTTGATTTTATCGCTTCCTTGTCGTCAATCTTGAGCTTGGAGTTGGATATCTTTGCCGTCTAATATTTCAAATTATATATTTGGCATTAAAGTTTTGTTTTCCAATGCTCGAAACTCATAATTAGCATTTAAAATCATTTCCAATAGGTTTGTTCTTAGTGATTTGTGCAGGGCCTCTCTAAATCCATGTTTGTGTTCTTGTTTGCCAATTCTAATTTCAATATCGTGCCTAAAATGACTAAGCATTAATTTCCTGAGTTTCGTGCTTAAAATTGATCGTAAATTGTTGGGTTGTGCTTCATTGTTGTTTGGTCTAGTTGGGCGAAGTCTGAGTAACTATAATTGTGCTAAATGACTGATGTTCGCGTAATCAAGACACAACTTCCAATGTAAGTGTCTATGATCGTAAAATAGTAAAGTAACCCAACGAAGGGTTGGGGTCCAGTCCCAAGGGAGCGATTTATTAAATTTAGTGATTAAGCGCGAAAGTGTAGCTAAAGACCTTATCGAATGAAGACATGAAAAATTAAAGGGTTTGACACAAGTGTTAGTTATCAATGGGGGGTTTGTAAACAAGTAAAGAGCAAAATAAAAAAAAATGCAAAGAGTACTAATCAAGGAGATAGGATTCTTGGGATGTGATAAGAATACGGGTTAAACTAGATTATTGGGTACATACTTTTCATAGTAAATCCGTTGAGTATTTGTGGCTAGGGTAGACTATAGTGGGGGTAAATTCTCTCTCGAGCAACTTACCCCGAATTAAATGGGTTCCTCTCGGACACCCACTTGTCGTATGAAGAATAACATCCGCCTTAGCCCACTCTCTCTCTCAAGCTGAGTGTGTGGGAGAAGGTCTAGGGTTCACTCTCTTGAGCTGAACCTCATGTCGATCCACTTCCACCGGCCATCAATTTAGTAGTCTTAGTTTTACGACCTCTCTCTCGAGCAAGCCAAAAACACAAAGGTGAAATTGTATTTGGAAATACAATTTCGTTAAGTTCCACCACAACTACTAAACGAAATCACATTTACACAACAAATAAACCATCAATAAGAAAGACCCAACAGTTAATCTAACCCATATCCATAAAATCACACCCTAAGAATTGGGGTTTTAGCTTCACATGAAAACAAGGTAAAAATGTATACCAATCTCAGTTTTCATCAATGGGTATGCAAGATTAAGTCTTAAAGCAAGTCAACACTGAAGAATCCAAAAGACCCAAGTCCAAAACCTTAGAGTTGAAACCCTTTGAATCTTCAAGTTCTTCAAAACCCTCTTCAAGCTTAGAGAGAATATTCTCAGTCTGATATTAGAACTTAATAATAAAACTTGATAATAATAATTTCTACACTTATACTAAGCCACCAAACTTCAACTAGTATTTATAGTTTTCAGAAAATGTGTTGCGAAGGATCACTCGGCGAAGTTAGTCGGGATCGCCGATCAACTCGGCGATCCGCCCTTTGGTCTAGTTCATCGCCGTATTGCATTAGCCTTTAGCTTCGTCGTATTTTGGATCATTGGGCGACATAGTAAAGCTACGCGGAACTGCTCGGAGATACGCCGACTGCTCCTTTTTACTGCCGATTTGATCCTTTCCTTCAGGGCTCAACACACTAGAAAAAAAGGTAAGGATTAGACTTTTTGGTGACTCGTCGAATGGGTTCGGAGATTCTCAGAACTTCATTTCATCGTTCTTTCTGCTGCCTTTGTTCCTTTTTGATAAGTAGTGTCCATGCTTTCCCTCAAACTCAAAATACCTGAAACTCAAGGATTTTAATCAGATATTGAGAAAAAATATGCATTTGAGGACACTAATTCTATCAAAATATGGCTCTAAATGAGTCCAATTTGTGGACTCATCAACACCCCCAACTTAAACTTTTGCTTGCCATCAAGCAAACTCAAGTTCAGCCATTCAAAAAGGGTGTCTCGAAAAATGCTACACAAGACTCAATCATGAATGTACACAACAAGACTCAATTTACTTATGCAAAGATCAAATGTGCACTCAAATATTCAAGTTGTGACTCACCAATATAAAAAAATCTCATTCTCACAATACTTGCTTCAAATGCAAATTCAAGCTCAACCAAAGTGTTCAAATGCCCTCACACAAGGAATGATTCCATATTCACAAACAATGGTTTACAATTTAAAGCTTTGGAATCAAATGCAACGCTCACACTCACAAGGATGAACACGATGCATGCTTTCACCCATAGATTTTCTCGTATTTTCCGATCAACATTTGTTTCAGCTCACTCAAGATCAAAAAGGTCTTCTCAAGGTTTGTAATGGGGCTGAGTGCAAAGGTATAGTCATTTAGGCTCAATGACTTTCATCCTCATGAAATGTGGTGCTCACAACACTTCATTTCCTTTTTCTTCATCATTTTCTTTAGTGCTAATAAGTCATCCTATTATTCACTCTCCATGGATTGTTTGGAAACCCCATTTCTTTTGTACTTTATTCCACAACTTTCTTTTTCATTTTTTTTCTTTTTCTTTCTCTTTTCTCTTTATATATATATATATATATGTATATGTATATATGGAGGGATACCATTTCTCTCAAAACCATGGGTAAGAGGAGACTTTCCTTGCACTTCTTGACTTGCCCTTATCTTTTCACCACACCCCCAACTTAGGCTTTTGGCCTAAGTTGGCTATTCAACTAAACCACAAATTCATGAGGATTATGGGTAATGGATAAATAAAGATCACTGTTTTCATCAAGTTTCTTTCAAAGAAAGGTTAGGCTCAAGGGGTGTTCAAAAGAGGTTCACACACACTTACAAGGTAGGCCACAAAAGAGGTATATGTCAAATTAGCTCACACTCTTAGAAGTTGCCTAAGGTCATATCAAGAGATAGCATCACTTAGTTGACCAAACCAACGGGGAAAATTCTAGGATCCATCATGCATAGTTCACAAGTAAGCTCATCGCACATGACATCAACACTAAAGTCAAACAAGACTCCACACTTTCACTAGTGTGCAACAGTTATCACAAGAGAATCAATTTGATCAGTGGCTAGTCACAACGAGATGCAAAGAGTTCACATACTGTCTATGCAACTTCATTTTGCCTCATTGTAGCTGCACATTCATGTTTGTTCGATTATAAGTACAATCAAAGTCATCAGTATTAATCGGGAACAACCATATTCAACATAGAAGGGGTGGCAAATTTTTTTGGAAGGGTCAAAATTATTTTGTAATTTAAAACACGAAGCCACAAGCTCAAACCTTCCACGAAAGTAGTGTAAACACAATTTAAACAAAACAGCCCAAATATATACATAAAAACACGAGTCACAAATAGCACACAAAAGGTGAGCCTCACCCCACCACTAATAAAAATAATTTGTCCTCAAATGCAAATAAAACATGATCCAAAATGTAAAATAAAGAAACACAGAGAGGGAGGTAAAGATAAATCCTGTCTATGCAGTCTCTCCATCTGTCTGGACTTCAGTGCCCAGAGTAACCCTGAAGGAACAACAGTGTCAGCTTTACCAAGGTTGGTTGATTGTGAGTCTGCCTGAAAGACATGTACCGCTCTGCAAAATCCCCTGACCCATGGAGGAGTATTAGGATCTGGGGTGATGGTTTTCCTAGCAGGAGTGGGACTCTTGCCCTCGCCTTTCCCAGTAGTTGTGGGTAGTTTCGAAGCTTTTCCTTTCGACATAATTGCATCTTTTTTTATCGGAATTTCTTTGGACTTCTGTTGGGCAAGCGTTCTTCTTTTAGCAGCTTTAGGTTTAGTCATATCTGCAAAAATCTCAAAGAAGAGTTAGAGAAATATTTGCCAAAAGTACTGATAAACTTCACCGACTCTTTTGGCGAGTTACTGATATCATTCGGTGATTTAAAGTTAGTCCGCTGAAAGTTACAGTGCAAAGAGATCCAAGGGAGTTGACAAAGGTACAACGAGACTTTAGGTGAGTCGCCAAAAGTCTTTGGCTACCTTCAACTTCTCGCTGAAAGTTACAGCATTAACAACACATTTATCAATAAATTAAAGGCGAGATGCGGACATTAGGTAGACCGCCGAGTTGTTCGGCGAGCTCGACCCAGCTCGCCATATGGCTCAACGTACCTATTTTCAACCCATCTTCTCGAATTCAACCCTGTAACCCCTGAAGACACAATCAAAGTGTGCACTAGTACAATCAAGGTATCACCCATAGCACCCAAATACAACACTTCGAATTTTAATCCAGATTAAGGCATACAATTACTGGAATTCAATAGGCACAACTACTAGAGCAAGATTGTTAAATCAAAGCATGCGCGTAAACAATCTAGTTCTATCCAGCAGGGTCAAAATACTTTCAACAAGATTTGGTTATTGCAAATGAGCACAACATTTTCGAATGTAAACTCGGGATTCGGAAACCAACTTGAAATGTTGATTAAAATACGATTGAAAAGCTAGGCGGCAAATAAATCCTAGTTCTGATCAACAATCAACAACTAAAATACTAATAGAATATGAAAATATTGAAAATACTACCTTGGTGTGAGTTTGTGAAGTTTAAAAGCGAGGGAAAGTGAAGAAGTTCAAATTCTGAGACCTTTGACCATTATAAACCGTCCAGTTCGCATCCATTCGGCGACGTTAGTCACACTCGCCGATCCACGCGACGACATGTTGAGTGGTCAGTTGCCCCGCCATTTCGATAGGATCATCAGTTTCTTGGGGATCAAGATGGCGGTCTTAATCGAGGTCGCCGAACAAGTTTGCGACACGCCGAACTGCTTCTTGAGCTCGCCGAGTTTTACAGGTTCTGAATAAAATTTGAGTTGAGCCAAATAGCGGGTTGAGTCGGGCTCGCCCACCTCTTCGGTGATACGCCGACCGGACCCTTTTCTCCCCAATCTGTATTTTTCTGAACACTTCTCGCATTTAAACCTGCACAATCAACACACTATTATTTCTAAAACAAGTTAAAGCATTTAAAAAGGTTTTGGGTTGCCTCCTAAACAACGCCTTAGTTAACGTCGTGGCACAACGCATGTCAGCGATCAAAATCCATTTTTGGGGTTAGCCATATTATCAGTAGGCAACCCTCTATTTTGTTGTGAGTGTAGATCGGGCAATGCATGACCCATAAGTTTCTCGAGCAGCTGGACAGCTCTGGAATGAGACCAAATCAATCACTTCATCCCTTTAATATCTTCCTTCATTTCTTCTAACTTTCTATCTTGCTTAGTCACCTTGTGGAGAATGATTGAGAGCATGCCCTCAAGGCGTTTAACCTCATTGTCCTTGGCACTTCTTCGCTCATGAGGAGGGATGTATTTATCCTTCCTCTTGTAATGGACTTCGATCTTCACCATCTTTTTGGCCAACTCATCAATCTGAGTCATTAGGGCGGCCAACATGAAGTCCTTTTCTACTTCTTGGTGCGTTTCAGCCATATGATTAAGCAGTTGGGATGCTATCACATATGGTTGTTTCGCAATGCCTCCCGGAATGAGTTTGTCGGTCAACCTCTTGTTTCCGGGACTAAGACTTCTATAGAAACAGTAAAGGAGGGCTATGTCGAAAATATCATGAGTTGGTCATTGAGTGATCAGTTCGTTAAACCTTACCCATGAATTCTGGATCCGTTCACCTTCCAATTGCTTGAAGGTGAGGATACGATCCCAGAACATCATGAGTTGGTACTGCTCGCCATGCTCACTTCCTCTGTTTGGATACAAAAAAATGAACAAAACAAAAATAAAAATTAAGTTAGTAAACTACGATCACCAAAAGAAAAATTCATCTTAACCAAAATATTCATGCAACACCACTCCACGGCAGCGGCGCCATTTTGATGTTTGCGTAATCAAGACACAACTTCCAATGCAAGTGTCTACGATCGTACAATAGTAAAGTAAGCCAACTAACGGTTGGGGTCGAGTCCCAAGGGAGTGGTTTATGAAAATTAGTGAATAAGCGTGAAAGTGCTAAAGCTAACCGTAGCTAAAGACTTTACCGAATGAAGACATGACAAATTAAAGGGTTTGACATGAGTGTTAGTTATCAATGGGGGTTTGCAAACAAGTAAAGAGCAAAATGAGCAAAAATGCAAAAAGTACTAATCAAGGAGACGAGATTCTTGGGATGTGATAGGAATACGGGTTAGACTAGATTATTGGGTACATGTTTTTGATAGTAAATCCGTTGAGTATTTTTGGCGAGGCTAGATTATAGTGGGGGTAAATTCTCTCTCGACCAACTTACACCAAATCAAATAGGTTCCTCTAGGACACCCACTTTCCACCTAAATAACAGCCTCCCCTTTAACCAACTCACTTTCTCAAGTTGAGGGTGTGGGAGAAGGACTAGGGTTCACTCTCTCGAGCTGAACCTGATGTCGACCCACTCCCACCGACCATCAATTTAGTAGTCTTAGTTTTGCGACTTCTCTCTCGAGCAAGCCGAAAACACAAAGGTGAAAACGTATTTGCAACTATATTTTCATTAAGTTCCACCACAACTAATAAACGAAATCACATTTACACAACAAATAAACCATCAACAAGCAAGACCCAACAGATAATCTAACCCATATTCACAAAATCACACCCCAAGATTTGGGGTTTTAGCTACACATGCAAAAGAGGTAAAAATGTAGACCAATCTCAATTTCCATCAATGGGTATGAAAGATTATGTCTTAAAACAAGTCAAAAGTAAAGAATCCATAAGACCCAAGTCCAAAATCTGTAATGCATCAGTATCCATAACCACAGATTTATCCACCGGGGCTGCCTTCTTCTTCTCGGCGTTATCATTGAAGTACTCCGCCTTAATCCTCCGAATGTCGATACAGGAGGTGAGAATCACTTCCACATCCTTTTTCTCATCTCGAGGCACCCGATCTCGTTTGCATAACTTAGTGATCAACACCAAAAAATGGAGGGAGGTTTCACGCTATTTGGCCTTTATGACCATCTCCTATACAATGATCATACCCAAATTTAGCCTGGTCCTATCAATGATACAACTAAGGAAAGATGCTTTCGCATAGGGGATAATTGACTCATTCTGGGATGGCATGATAGTACTACTGATGAAGCCAAACCAGAATGTTGCTGCTATATTGAGGTCCGTATTTTCAATGGGTGCTCGAACCTCGATCCACTTAGGAGTACCGTAAGATATCAGAGGAGCCCACCACTTTTTCATATTCTCCAATGTTTTTGTCTGGATCATGCAGTGACAGCCATCCTCAATTTCCTTTGAACACTCCAGGACTGCATTGATAGCATCACTATCACACTTCAGTTTTCTACACCTGACAACCACATATTCTACCTCTATGAATTTGGCGGCTTGCTTCTTCCCTTGTGGCACCAGGTCTCCGTAGGTGATGTAGAATTCCCGGACCAAATTTGGAACATAAAGGCCAAAGGGTCGAGTGAATAGCTGGAACTTATGAGACCTCAAGAATCTTATGATCTCCGGGTATTTGTCGATGATTCCGTAAGTAGATAGAATCTTCTCTTAGATTATGGTCCTTAATCCCTCAATCTTCAGTCTGCTCATAGACCGAGGAGGAGGACCCTGTGCAGGTGGTGTTCGGACCACAGTCTGTGTTGGAGTAGGAAGAGTATTGGTGGCTTGAGAAGTCCTGATACTAGACGGATCGTTCAACATCTTGGATCGCAGCTCCTCATCTTCAGGCTCAGAAGTTGTATCCTGATGGTTCTGGTGCTCACCCTCACTCTCAAAAGTGGTGAGGTGAGTAGCATATATTCTGTCACTGTCGGAGTTGACCTCCGGTGACACAGGAGCAGGTGCCTTACCCTTCACTTTTCCCTTCCCACTTGTGGTGGGAAGTTTGGTAGCCTTTGCCCTGGATGCAGCTGCATCGTCATTAATTGTGATTTCCTTAGCCTTCTTGCGGGTGGCATGCATGTCTCTAGCTTCTACTTTTGGTCTAGCCATATCTGCAAAAACATCGTGAAATGTTAGAAATATGTCAAGAGAAATCACAGAAATCATAATGCAGACAGACTCGCCGAACTGGTCGGCGAGTAGCCGAATCACTTTGGTGAGCTAGATCGGGATCGCCGAAAGGATTGGCTAAAAAATTCTCAGAAAAATTGGTATGTCGGCGATGGGAGGGGCCTTTCGGCGAATCGGTGACAGCATTCGGTGAGCACATACAAGCCTGCCGAAAGTTACAGTGTATTATAAAGGTGAGAGGTACGAAAAGGGCGATCAAAGATGACTTTCGGCGAGTCACCGAGTGCACTCGGCGAACTCAGGCTTCTTGCTGAAAGTTATAGAACCAAAAAATAACATTTTCATGAAATTAAAGGCGATCAAGGGGGATTCGGTGAACCGTCAAGTGGTTCGGCGGGGTGGATCGAGCTCGCCAAACTGCCCAACGTGCCTACTTTCTACCCCAACATCCAATATCAACCTCGCTGCCCCTTAAAATAAAATCAAACCAAACACTTAGTCAATTATACTCAGACCCATCAGACCCATGCCACCGGGGTACTAAGATTTCCCTCGGTTTAGCGAAAATTGGCCATTTGATGACTTAAGCCCTTAAGAATGACGTGAAATGCTCCATTATCGGGCAAAGTGTGTCATTGATGAGTCCACAAATTGGACTCATGTAGGGCTATATTTTGATAGAATTAGTGTCCTCAAATGCATATTTTATCTCAATATCTTATGAAAACCCTTAAGTTTCAAATATTTGGAGTGTGAGGGAAAGCATGGACACTACTTAGCAAAAAGGAACAAAGGCAGCAGAAAGAACGACGAAATGAAGATCTGATATTCGCCGAACCCATTCGGCGAGTCGCCAAAAGGTCTTATCCTCGTCTTTTGTTCTAGTGTGCTTAGCCCTCAAGGAAAGGAACAAATCGGCGGTAAACACGAGCAGTCGGCATATCACCGAGAAATTTCGTGAAGCTGTACCATATCGCCCAATGATCCAAAACACGACGAAGTTGAAGGCTAATCTAAGACGGCGATGAACTATACCAAAGTACGGATCTCTGAGTTGATCGTTGATCCCGACTAACTTCGCCGAGAGATCCTTCGCAACACATTTTCTGAAAACTATAAATACTAGGTGAAGTTTTGTGGCTTAGTATCAAAGTAGAAATTATTATTATCAAGTTTTATTATTAAGTTCTAACATCAGACTGAGAATATTCTCTCTAAACTTGGAGAGGGTTTTGAAGAACTTGAAGATTCAAAGGGTTTCAACTCTACCTGTAGAGGCGCCTTTGCCTAATCTGTCCCCTGGGGCTTCAGGTATATCTAGCACAGCCTCTTCCATGGTCCCTAGTTCCTCTATAGCTCCCCTGTCTCCTAGGTATTGGTGCCTCTACTGCTGCTACTTTCCGACCTTCACTCACCCAAGCTGTGTTAGTACGCTTGGGCATGATAGAGAGAGCCCTTGCTATTGTTGTGACACCCCTGAGTGTGACCATTGATGCCCTTACGGTGTGGATAGTGGTGTGTGACCAAGGCCAAGGGGACACTGATGAGGTGACGGCCCTAAACGCCGCCATTGCTGAGCTGAGGATGGATGTGGACCAGTTGAAGTCCACAAACATGTCTATGATTTGTGGGACTGTGGAAATCCTTGAAATTCCAGTAGATATAGATGTGCCTCAGGCTACCACCAAAGATGATGTTCGAGTTGAGGAGGTGGTTGTTGCTGAGTCTGATAAGAAGCAACTTTCTGTTGATGAAGAGGCTTATTATGAGGGCCTTACGGAGATTGAGGAGGCCATGGTAGATTCAGCTGTGCAGATTTCATTGGCATACTCACCCATGACTGACCCTGGTGGAGTTAGTAGTGCTGAGGTTGCACCGGGCACTGATGCCCCGACAAATGGAGCAACTGTGTAGACATGACCCTTCTTTACCTCCCTCTCTGTCATTTTTATTGATTTTTAGTGTTTTTATTGCATTTGAGGAAAAACTATTTTTTGTTTGTAGTGGGATGAGGTATTTCCATACCTACCTCTTAGGATTATTTTTTTTGTATATATATTAGGTTTTGTGTAGTAAATTGTGTTTTAACACTCTTTTGTGGATGTTTGAGCTTGTGGCTGCATATTTTGCATGCAAATGGTTTTTGACCCTCAAAAAAAAAAATTGCCACCTCTTGATTGTGTTTGAATGTGGCTATTCTTGTGCAAATTTAAGTGTCGATCGATTAATATTGATGACTTGAATAGTGCTTTTGATCGAACAAAAATAAATGTGCAGCTACGATGAGGCCCAATGAAGTTGCATAGACAATATGTGAACTTTTTGCATCTCGTTATGACTAGACTGTTATCGAATGGATGCTTTTATGATGAACATTTCACACTAGCGAAAGTTTGAAGTCTTGTTTGATATTGATGCATGCCAATGACTTGTGTGATGCGCTTACCGTGAACCTTGTGTGATGACACTTAGAATTTGCCTCGTTGGTCAGATTGACTAAGTGATGAGAACTCTTGAAATTATCTTAGGCAATAATTTTGAAGAGTGAAACGATTTCACAATATACCTCTTTTGTGGCCAACCTTGTGAGTGTGTGAACTTTCCTTGAACACTTTTTGAGCCTTAGCCTTTGCTAGGAAGAAAGTTGATGCAATTGTAACCCTCTCTTTATCCATTCACCCATAATCCTCATTAAGTGTTGTCTATTTGAATAGTCAACTTAGGCCAAAAGCCTAAGTTGAGGGTGTAGTGAAAAGAGAAGGTAAATCAAGAAGTGGAAAGAAGTCCCCCTTTTATCCATGGTTTTGATAAAAATGGAACCCATCCATATAAAAAATAAGAGAAAAGAAGAATGAAAAAGAAAAAAGAATGAAATATTTCAAAAATAAAGTTGTCAAAGTTGTAAAAGAAATGGGGTGCCCAATATCCCATGAGAAATTTAATAACAGGGTGAATTTTGAGCACGGGTATAAATGTTGAACAAAAGGATAGAAAGTGATGTCCATACCACATTTCATGAGGATAGAAGCCACTGAGCCTAAATGACCATACCTTTACACTCAGCCCCATTACAAGCCTTGAAAAGACCTTGTTGATCTTGAGTGAGCTGAAACGAATATTAGTTGGAAAAGAAGGGAAAACCTATGGGTGAAGCCATGCATGTGTTCATCTTTGTGAGTGTAAGAGTTGTGTGTAAATCTAGAGCTTTAAATTGTTGAAGAATATTGTGTGAATATGGAATCATTCTTTGTGTGAGGGCATTTGAGCACCTTTGTTGAGCTTGAACTTGCACAAGTATTGTGAACTTTAGAATCTTTGGTAATGGTGAGTCACAACTTGAACCTTTGAGTGCACAATTGATTCTTGTATGAGTAAGTTGAGTATTTTTGTGTGCATTCATGATTGAGTCTTATGTAGCACTATTTGAGACATCATTTTTGAACTGCTGAACTTGAGTTTTACCTAAGGACAAACAAAAGTTCAAGTTGGGGGTGTTGATGAGTTCGAGATTTGGACTCATTTAGTGTTTTATTTACAATGATTTAGTGTCCTCAAATGCTTATTTTGTGCTAATAACTGATGTAAAACCCTTGATTTCCGGGTATATGGATTGAGAAACGAAGCAAGGACACTAATTTGCAAAAAGTAATGAAGCGAGCTAAAAGAATGAAGAAAAGTAGGCTTGGTGATCGCCAATGACTACTTGACCGCCTAAAGTTCCAGTGTGCCAAGCCTTGAAGGAAAGAACCCAATTTGCGAGGAAAAGAAGCAGTCGGTGTATCGCTGAGTGCTTCCGCGATGCAGTGTTGGATCGCCCAAAGTTACAGACCTTAAGGATGCTGAAGGCCAAGGCAGAAGGGCGATGGAACTAACCAAAGGGCAGAGTGCCGAGTGCTTCTGCGAGCCTGACTTACTACGCCGAATGGATCTTCATAGAATATTTTTGGTGACTATAAATACAATTTTGAACATTTAGTTTAGTACATTAATTTCATTATATCAAATTGTGATTATTATTCTGAGTATTGAGACAAGTTTTCTCTAGTTTTTCCTAAGCTTTGGAGAATTGAAGTTTTTCACTTATGAAAATTGCAAGTGGGTCTTTGAGATTCTTCGAATTGGAACAATATAAGAACGAAATCATTCTTATCCAGTTAGTGGAAACTCAATTTGGTAATGGTTTTTATCTTTTTATGATGTCTAGCAAAAACTCCAATTCTTGGGGTGTGATTATGGGCTGATTTAGTTTATTGGTATTGCTAATTGTTAGTTTAAATGCTTCTTAGAAGTGAGTTCAATCAATAATGTGGTTTAATTTAAGAAATGTAGATGCAAATGCAGTTCTACCCTTGTGTTTTTGCTTGCTTGAGAGAGAGATTTTTAAACTAAGCTTATTGATTGATGGTCAGTGGGTATTGGGTTGACATGGGTTCAGCTCGAGAGAGTGAATCCTAAACTTCATCCACACACATTCAGCTCGAGAGAGTGAACGAACTAAGGTGTGAGCTGGTATTATTTTGCTTGCTTGTTGATTTCCGAGAGAAATCAACTTGATTCAGGGTAAATTGTTCGAGAGAAAGTTTATTCCCTCTATGGCTTAGGTTACACACTAATATACTATTATTTCCTAACAGTTGCAATTAACCATTTGTCTATATTAGCCTATAATCGAATCACATCCCAAGAACCCGTCTCATTATTATTATTTCGTAATATTTACCATTGTTTGTAGCTGATAATTCCAAAACCAAACCCCCTTATTTAACATTCGTGTCACCCCTGATTTGAATTATATTTTTTTATCTGGTAAATTCTATTCCTATGGTTGATTTGATCATATTCGTACTTTCCAATTGATGCTCAAACACGTACCGCTCCCTGTGGGATTCGACCCCAACTCATTTAGTTGGGTTTTATATTGACTAACGATCGTTGACACTTAGAATTGGATGAAGTGTTGTTGATAACGTTATTAAATCAATAAACAAACATCACTTATTTTTCCATTCAATACACATGGAATGTACTAGCACTAGAAGTTGGAATTTTACTATTCCCATGATTAAGATCAGATTATATTTAATATTATCCTACAATCATAGTGATTTTTTATTCAATGATGAGTATAATATTTTTACACAATTGATGTATGTTTTGGGTCGTGGGTTGCCCATGTGGACCGACCCGACCCAATCTGTTTTGCCCTATTCAATTAATTAATTAATTATATGGATAATTCCTTTTAAACGGATAAGGCAAAAACGTTACATTGTAATTATTCAAACCTCCCCTTAAAAATCTCCTAGTGGGCATAACTTTCAAGGAACGTGAAACGTAAAAAAAAGTAGAGGAAAACGTGAAAAATAGAAAAACAAAACTAGCAATCAATAAAGAAACAGAGAAGTGAGTTTCTCAGAAAAATCAGTCAACACTCTAAGAAGACTGTTACTTTGTGAACAAAGACTGATCTTTGTTTCCTTGAGATTCAAAGAGTGATCCGGAGCAATTTCATTCGACAACAAAATCAACAAGAAATATATCCGCTGCAAGTTACAAGGTACACACTTGTTGTAGTTTTGACTTTCAAATTCCTTCATTGGTATCAGAGTCATAATTAATTGATCTCATTATGCGCTGCTTCCTTGTGTACTCACTGTGTAAGTTGAAAAGAATATTTTTTTTTAAAAAAATCAGTGGATAGGAAAAATTGGAAGATGTTAAGTTTTTTTTCAAATGTTTCAATGTGGATTAATCATATGGTAAATAGTATTCAAACGCCTATTTGACTCATATTGTAGGTAGGATTCCTTTTTTCCCTACTATAACGAAATTCTAATTTATTTTTGAAAAACTGGTTGTGTTTTTAGCAATTTGAAAATTAGTTGTACAATAATTTTGGTAAAAACTTATGCTCTCATGATCTGCTCGTTTGTAGCTTTCTAAAAATATATTATAATGAAAAAACGGATTGAAAATGTGTGAGATATGAATTTTTGAGTGTTCGCTGTTTTTGACTGTTTTCTCACAATATCTGTTTCTGTTTGTAGTGATCGGGAAATTGCGTGTACTGTTTTTGGTTTGAAAGATAATTTTTCATGATCTACTGGTTCGTAGATTTTCGAAAATATATTATAATGAAAAAACAGATATAAAACGGGTGAGATATGAATTTTTTAAGTTGGGTTGAAAAAAAACAAAAACGGTTTTTTTAAGATTTTTTTTTTTGGATGAGACTTGTGTCCTATTTAGGATTATTATTTTTTGGAAAAAGAATACGTGTCCATTTTTGGATCTTATTAGTCTTGTTTATTCGTTTAGTCCTTATGTTCCTTAAGCAGTTGCTTGCCTTTTATGAGAAATTTGTGACATATGTTGTTGCATTGAACGGTATTAACGATATTTCCATTTTCTCCCATCTCAGATATGGCTGAACGGGAATATGCTCAAGTTACTACATGTGGGATTTCTTAAAGTCGAGCAAAACGACGAGTAGAAGAGCAACCTGCCGTAAGACATGTTTCTGAGGGAGAGAAATCATACGGATTAGTGTCCCAAAGGAGACACAAAATCTGTTAAGGAATGAAAGGACCACTCGAAGGAAAATAGAAAAAGATCTAAGAGAGTTTATGTCTTTGAAGATGGATCCTCTTGACTCTTTAATAGACTTCCTTAGAACCTTTGCCATGAAATTTGAAAACCTTAATGAAAGTGACATTCAAGCTACAGAGAGGGAAGGATATGATGTTTTGTATCATTCCTTGCGAGAATACTTGAAGAATGAATTGAATAAAACTAGTATCGAAATTGGGGATAATGAAGAATTATGGATGTATACGGTAAAAATAGGAGTTAAGTGGGTAAAACTTCACAACATACTCACTTTTTAGTAATGGCTTTTGTTATGTTTTTTATAAAACTTTGTAGTGAACATCTTTAATTGTGCTTTAATATAAATATTTGAGTTTTATCCTCTTTTGTTTTGGATAAGTGGATTATTATTCTATTGCACAATGTCATATGGTATTTGATTATTAGACATGCAAATCTCTGTGATTATAGTCTAAAATAAATTAGTGTACACATTAAGAAGTTAGTTTCAAATTTTGGTTAAATATTTAATTCGTAGATGATTATTTGATGCTTATGTGTCTTTTCAATTTTACATTTAAATATGAAACCTTTATGAGAATTGATTTACTTGAATGTGTATGTCACATGCATAATTGATTAAAAAATCTTGCTTGATTATATCTCATAACATACATGGCATTAAAAAGTATCATTGCTCACTTAGACAAAGGTGAAAAACTTAGCGGTGACAATTACGACATCTTGAGTCGTAATAAATGGTATGTACTAGAAGGGCAAAATGCTCTGGAAGGTATAAACCAAGTTTTGAATCAACCAAAAGAGGGTAATACTGCACAACACAAAAGGGATCTTGAAGATTACAAAGCTTGGAGAAAAAGCTAATTCAACTGCACGTGGAATAATAGTTAGTTTTGTGGTTTATGAGCTCATACATGAATGTGAGGAATTCCCAACTGCTCATGCTATGTGAGCACATCTGCGAGGACCATATGGGGTTACGTCTGTAACCCGCCTCCGACAGTTGACTAACAAATTTGACACTTACAAAAAGTATCATGATCAAAATATCAAGCAACACCTTAGGGTGATGTCAAACATGGTAGCTCAACTCAAGAGTGCTAATCATGTTCTTTCAGATGAGCAACAAGTTCAGGCAGTGATTCGGTCTCTTCCTAATAATTGGGAACATTTGAAGGTTAACTTGACCCATAATGACAGCATCAACCTTTTTTTTTGATGTGCACGCCATATTGAACTTGAAGATGAATGCCTTGGTGCTTCTAAATCTGCATCTAATGCCTTATGGCAGAGTCAAGTGGTACAAAATCTCCAGGCTTCAAGCACAAAAAAAATTGGTAAATAAATGGTAAAGACAAAAAGACTGGAGAAGGACCCTCTAAGATAAAGAAGAAGCCAAATTCCAAGAAAGGAAAATGGTTTTTCAAGAAGAGAGAGAAGAGAAAAATTAATTGCTAAAATTGCCAATTGTTGGGGAATTTCTCTCGTGAATGTACTGAGCCAAAAAATGTAGCATTTCGAAATGCATCTCAGAGTGCAACATATGTTTCTTGTACTTCTTGGCTAATTGAATCTTATCCTATGTGGAATATAGACTCAAGATCCACCGACCACGTGAATCGGGATAGAGAAGAGTTTGTGGAGTTTCATCTAAATCAAGGTGGATCTACGTAGGAAATAGTGCAAAACTAGAAGTCAAAGGGATAGGCACTTGCAAAGTAGACTTGTGTGGTGGCCTTTATTTGATGTTGCATGACGTCCTATACACACCAGAGATTCGATGAAACTTAGTATCTGTGTCTGTTCTTTTAGAGGTTGGTTTTGATTTGTTTTTTAGTTGTAATGGTGTTAGAATAACTCTAGATAATGTTTTATATGCTTTTGGACTATATTATGATCGTCTTATCGTTTTAGATTGTAATCCTTCAACTTATGACTTTTATGTTAACCGTTGTGTAATGATATGTTATTCAAGTAACAATGATATTGATGTTATTACATGGCATGCAAGTTTAGGTCAAATAGGGCAAGATCGAATGAGTAGTTTGGCAAAAGAAGGACATTTAGGTTCTTTCACCAAAATTGATATGCCAACTTGTGAAAATTGTCTTGCTGGAAAGATTACGCATAAACCATTTGGGAAGGCTAAAAAAGCGGAGTTCCCGCTTCAATTAATTCATTTTGATATTTGTGGTCCAATGAATGTGAAGGCAAGGTCTGGTGCTACATACTTCATTACATTTATTGATGATTTCACGCGTTTTGGTTATGCCTATTTGATTTCTGATAAATATGAAGCACTTGAGTGCTTTAAAAAATATATTAATGAAGTTAATAATCAAATAGATGAAAACATAAAGGCTTTAAGAATTGACCGAGGACGTGAATATTTGTCAAAACAATTTGAAGAATTATGTGCTAAAAAGGGTATCATCAGACAATTAACTACTCCTTATACACCTCAACAAAATGGTGTAGGTGAAAGAAGGAATAGAACATTACTGGACATGACAAGATCAATGATGGCGCATGCAAATTTGTCTATCTCTTTCTGGGAAGATGCATTATTGACTACGACTTACATATTGAACAATGTGCCTTCTAAATTAGTTTCTTCCACTCCTTATGAACTTTGGACTGGTCACAAAACAAACCTGAATGATCTACGACCGTGGGGTTGTGCAACATATATTAAAGATCGCTTTGGTGAGTTTGGTAAACTAAGTCCGAAAGGAAAGAAATGTATCTTTATAAGGTACTTGGAACGCTCCAAAGGGTATGTGTTCATCGATGAACTAGAGGATGGAAGAATTACTGAAATTGCATCACGAGATGTCAGATATTTGGAATATGATTTTTCCAAAAAGGGTGAAGTAGATTAAGTTGAGCCTCTCTATGAAATGTTGAATTCAGAATATCAGGTAATGCTGTCAGACATACTTGATAATTCAATGGATCAAGAAATGATTCCTGGTCCAAGTGGGAGTTATGAATGGCAAAATCCTATAGAGGAATCTGAACATCAAATACATAAGAGTACAAGAAAAGGGGTACCTAAACGATCTTATGAGATTGAGGATTATCTTTTCTTGGTATCTCCTACCAAATTGGATTAACCTAATTATGTAACTGAGGCGTTATCGAGCCTTGAAAGGGATGAATGGTTAAAAGCAATGAAAGAAGAATTAGAGTCCATGAAAACCAACAAAGTCTGGGATCTAGTTTACCTTCCTAAGGAACGTAAAGCTACTGGGAATAAATGGATTCTAAAAGTTAAACACAAATCGGATGGGTCGATAGAAAGACACAAAGCACGATTGGTGAAACAAGGTTTTACTCAAGAAGTTGGAATAGACTATGAGAAATTTTTTTCACTACTTGTAAAGTTTACTTCCATACGATTACTTCTAGCTACTGTTGCACGTTTAGATCTAGAATTACAACAAATGGATTCGAAGACCGCTTTTTTCCATGGAGCATTTAATGAGGAAATCTACATGGAACAACCAGTAGGTTTCGTTATTAAAGGTGAAGAAAAAAAATTGTAAATTGAAAAGATCAATTTATGGCCTAAAGCAATATTCAAGGCACTTGTACCTGAGATTTCATAAGGAGGTGATGTTTTTTTATTTCTCCATGATCAATGAAGACCATTGCATCTATGTGAAAAAGTTCAATAGAAATTTTATAATTCTTTCTCTTTACGTAGATGATATTTTATTAGCTGGAAATAATTTGCAGTATGTGAAAACTATCAAGTCATGGTTTTAAAAATCATTTGATATGAAATATATGGGTGAAGCGGACTATATATTGGGTGTTAAGATCGAAAGAAATCGTTCCAATAAATTTTTGAGTTTATCTCAAGAAACTTATATAAAGAAAATATTGGAACGTTTTCGAATGAATAGTTGCAAATCTATGGATATTCCTGTAGCAAGGGGTGAAACTATACGGCTTGAAATGTGTCCAAAGACTGAAAACGAAAAGGAAGACATGTCTCGAGTTCCTTATTCTAGTGCTGTCGGGAGTTTGATGTATGCTATGATGTGTACTCGGCCCAACATTTGTTATGCTGTGAGTCTAGTTTGTAGGTATCAATCCAATCCTGGAAGAGATCATTAGAAAGTAGTAAAGAGAATATTCCGATACTTGAAGGGAACTGCAAATCATACACTTTGTTATAGTGGATCTGATTTGTTCATATGAGGTTATACAGATGTTGATTGGGCTGGTGACCGGAATGACAGAAAATCAACATATGGTTAGGCTTTCTTACTAAATGGTGGTGCTATTTCATATAAAAGTAAGAAGAAAACTTGCACAACTCTTTCTACCATGAAATATATATTCGTGGCTTATGCGTCTGCAATACAAGAAGATGTTTGGCTAAAGAGATTCTTTGAACATTTAAGTATTGCAAAGGATTCTAAGGGTCCATTGATTCTATATTGTGATAGTCACGCGGCTATTGAATATACAAAGGATCCTAAATATTACCGTAAGACCAAACACATTAACATCAAGTATAACTTTGTGAGACACATAGTGGCAAGTGAATAAATAATTTTACAATACATTCGTACACGTGAAATGATAGTTGATCCTTTTACGAAGGTCATTTCTAAAGACCTGTTAGAAAAACATGTTAAGGCTCTACGTTTGCGTAGAATATGATGATATTCAGTATTGTAAAATCACGTGATCCTTATAATATTTTTTTCTATATAATACTATTGGATATATATATTCAAATATGACATGAATGTGATAATTTGTAAGAAATAAAGTGTTTCGAACAAGTCACAAGATTGGCTCTCTCACATGAGAAATCGCCTCTTACATTGGGGAACGTGAAGAAATGAGTTTAACCACCATATTATGACTTATTTTATGATCTAGACAAAAGTTTCTCCAAGAAAATGAGTTTAAGGATCACTGAAGAGAGAAACTAGGTTTAAACATCTATAGGTGTATAGACCAAGGTCTGTACGATGTTGAATAATCAAAAGAATGAGACACATACACCAATCTAAGGTAAAATCGTAGCATGTGTTTCATACAACATGTGTCAAGTGATCAATGGGTCAATGAAAGAATGGTTCCCTACTTCTTCATTGTGTGAGACCCTCAAAAGTTAAAATAACTTTTCAATGAAATACCCCTTAAACTTTTACTGTTTCTTGAAGTTTCGATCAATGTTGCTACTTTAGCATGTTAGTAATAGCCACGTGTGATTCGACAATGCTATACATGTCTAGGAATGCAGTTGATACGGAACAAATAAATTCGAGTATAAAGGGAAGATGATTAAAATGAACAATTCGACTTGTATAAATAAGCTGGCTATTACACTAGAGTGTAATTGTGTATATAAAGTTAAACATGAACTCGAGTTCACCCTTTTAAGAGATTGAGGAATTGAATAAGTAACTACTGAAGTAGTAAATGACGTGTGGGGTATTGTGAGTAATAGTGTCCTTAAAATAGTAGCGAATTCTGCCCACATGTAATTGAATTCCTATGTAGGGCTTGTAAAACCTTAAAGGTAAGCTCTTCATGCTCACAGGTCGCACGAACTGTTTGTCGTCTGAATTGTCTGTCCGATTGATATTTTGTTGGCTTGGGTCTTGTCAACCATGTGCGTAGTGGGAGATGTATGTTTTGGGTCGTGGGTCGCCCATGTGGTCCGATCTGACCCAATCTGTTATCCCCTATCCAATTAATTAATAAATTTATTAATTATATGGATAATTCCATTTAAAAGGATAAGGCAGAACAGTTACAATGTAATTGTTCAAATCTCCACTTAGAAGACTCCTAGTGGGAGTAACTTTCAAGGAACGTTGACCAAGAAAAAGAGGAGAGGAAAACATGAGAAACATAAAAACAAAACTAGCGATCAATATAGAAATAGGGAAGTGAGTTTCTTAGAAAAATCAATCAACATTCGAAGAAGACTCTTAGTTTGTGAACAAAGTATCAAACCCAAACCCTAGGTGAGGCGGACAAGTACCCTATGAACACATGATTTACAAATGACCTATGATGAGAAAGTAAACTACTATGCATATAGATTTACAAATGAGAAGCTTCATATACAACACATGTTGACTAGCTGAACCGATACATGTGACCAGTGAAACTATGAATACAGATGATACCTTAAGAATGTCTACAAAGCCTCTACTGGAATCCATAACTCTTCCACTATAAGAATATGCACAGTAAAGACTCGATAAAGTCTGAATCAACCTGGAGCTAAACAAAAACCGTTAAGTATCATGTGCTTCTACTGGGGAGATCTACTAGTTTAGTATATGTACCTACAACATGAAATGCAGCATCCCCAATAAGGGACGCCAGTACGAAAGAATGTACTGAATATGTAAGGCATAACACAATTATATGTAAAATGAGAGGTCAAGTGAAATCAAATACCAATAGATAAGGATTAGAAACCACCTTTGCTTATAATTGTGGAATCGTGTATGTTACATTCCTTTCTTTACTTTTCTGTGCATTATAATATTTATAAACATATCATACAAATGACCACCTGATCAATGGTAGAAGAGGATGACCCATGATAGGCCTTTTAACCCCCTGATGTTGTCCTCATAATTACACAGATTGGTATCGGCCCATGCTAGGCTTTCGCCCCTGAGCTGCCACACTTCTATACCAATTGGGATTGACCCATGCTAGGCATTTTCCCCTGGGCTGCCACCCATAATTATACAGATAGATTCACTTCAATTCTTTATCTTTGAGATTGTTGTTTTGATGTTCATAACTCTTTTGGGATTGTTGTATTGGTGGTCATAATCATTGTTAAGATTTGGAACCATGAACCACTAGTAGAAGACATGTGAATATGGACTTACGATAATAACAATGACATGGGAAGAAAATGTGACACCAATGTAATACTTATGAGCTTATATGACTCAGTAAGCATTTTGATATCTCAAATTGAAGTACATATCAAGTGAAGAAATTTAACATTCAACCAAGATATTTGAAATCTATATGGTAGCCAAATACTCACTAACTAATAT
>JAJOOH010002476.1:0-14862 GCA_029582605.1 Solanum gracilifrons
GAATGATTTGTAATTTATTATGGTAAGAATAATTCAAATTAATTATTTGGAATTATTTCCATAATAGGAAGCCTCAGTAATAAATTCTGTGGTCCCTCCAGTGCCCAATTTAACTAGAACTCAGAATCCTATTTTCTAGTAGAAGAAGGAAAAGTAACGTGTATATTTTCCTCCAAGAAAGAAACGTGAGTTTTGGGGTTTTCTTGAAGAATAAGGATTTATACTTTCTTCTCCTTTTTGGACTGGGAAGACATCTCTATAAGTAGGGATTCTTCTAACCTAGAAAGAGGATTCAAGATTCTATACGATACTTGCCCACCCAAGTATTGAGAGAGTTCAATTGTTATTTGGGATCACTGTAGAAGACTGTAGAGCTGGAGTTGGATTTGCTTCAAGATATTTGCACACGCTTCAAGAGGTAATCCTGAGTTAATTTTCAGCATACCTTGTGTGTGATATGTATTTGTGATTGTTGTCTATACTCATGCAAGATGTATGATTCGAGAATGCTTCCGCTGTGTATGCTATTTTCTAACACTTTTGAGTCAAAGATTTTCGATATGTTCAACACAATGTCTTTTATTCTTATTTTTTGGGGAATTAATTTTATAAAAAAGGAACATAAAGTTGGTAAACAATGAAACACTCAAAAAAATCAGGTGTTACTTTAATATAAGTGCATTTATGTAATGTAATCTAAGTCAATCCAAATAATAATTAATATAATATATCTTAATTTTGCACTAATCTATGTCCTTTTTTTAGATTTCTCTGGTCAATTGTCAACACTAATAATGGGTTAGGTTAATTTTGGCATGATTTTAGAGAATCCTTTCAACCAATCAAAGTTGGCCACGCCATTTAAGAGCTGTTGATAATGACTTAATTACATTATTTCTTAATTAATTAAGTATTGGCGCATTAATTTTTTCTAATGTTTGACAACTCCTCTTAATCAAAATATTTGGTATGAGATTAAGACTCTTTAAACAAAATTAACCAATTGTTTTGTAATAGTTTCTTCCTCTCCTTTTTTTTTTTCGAAAAAAAAAAAAGAAAGTGGTTTATTTTTCGAGAGAATCTAAATAGCTTAGTTGGTTGATTATCTGAACTTTTACATTATTGGTGAGGGTTCGATTCCACCTTATAATCCCCTCTTCTCATTTTCCCTTCCCCTGCCCCTATTTTTTTTAAAAATAAAATAGATTATTTATAAAATAAAAATTAATCTTAGTAGACTCCTCAACTAATTGATTATTTGAACTTTTACATTAATGGTGAGTCCCTTCCATCATTTCCAATCTTTAAAAAGAACAAGAAAATAAAGAGTAGATTGCGTATGAGGAAATTGTGTCTATTAAGGTATAACCAATAATTATAGCAATTATTTGTTTTGATTTTTAGCCTAATTTGGCAATTAAAATTAAGGATAAGGCATAGGTAGGAGCCTAGCTAGCCAATATATTCATGCATTACATTTCTCTTGGTTACAACGTAAAGAGAATAATTCATTCTTATCAACGTTTTAATTTAATTTATATATCAATAATAGCGTAAGAAATATTTCTATAATTATGCCACTTTAGAGTAAAAATTAAAAGTTTGAGTTAGTGATTGCCCAATTAAAATTATTCAAATTAACTAAAGGGTCAAAAATAAACACTTTACCAAGTGTATTAACACAATGATAACCTGCAAAATTAACATGGTAAAGAAAGCGTAATTATACTAGGTAGAACTTCTTTTTTTACCTGTGGGTATTTATTATGAGATGCACTTTAATTAATAAGAGTAATATACTAGTTGTACTTTGCCAATAATATTTAATCATTACTTGGATTTATTTTGCTGTAAAAAAAAAGAAAAGAAAAAAAGAGATCCCATGGATTTGTAACATCAAAGTTTAATGTATCCTCAGCTACTATATGTAGGCAGTAGCTAGCTACGTACTACTGATAAGGCCTCGATATAATAACTCCTTATTTTATCCAGGAATTATTAATTTATAGGAGGAATTAAAATTTAAAATTTATATAATTTTAGATTTCAATTTAATAAGTTAGTATTATTGAAATAATAATTTATATATATTTAATAAATTTTTAAGACCAATACGAATTTTGAATAAAACTATTAGATATCGTCGAACTCGTATTCAACACTCTAGGGGTCGTTTGGTGTGAGGGATAAAAATAAATAGTGATGAAATAAAAAAATTTATATCTTGTTTGGTTGTCATGTTTGAGATAATTTATCCCACCATTTACATCATATTGATAGGATAAGTTATCCATATACATGGTTGAATAAGTTGTCCCAGAATAACTAACCTCAGGATAACTAATCATGGATAGCTTGTTCCCAACCAAACGACTTAGTCCCTCGTCCTTACCATGGGTAAAAAGTTGTACATTACGTAAATTATATTGATAGCATAACATTTCTACACGTGGTGTTTTTGAGATCATGTACTTCCTTTAATGTCCTCGAGCTATTAGGAGTCGTTCAGTGTAAGGTATAAAATATAATAATTTTAGAGATAAAATGTAGGATTATTTTATTTTACGTTTGTAATCCTTGGAATATTTATCCGATCATTTATATTATAGTGATGCAATAAGTTATCTTATATATATGATGAAATAACTTATCTCAGAATAACTTATCCGAAATAACTTGTTTCCAACCATACGGCGACCCATTTAGTATATTAAAACAATTTCAAGATGGTTTTCACTATCAAATTGATGGATCGGTTGATTAGAGTTTGTTTGAATTTACTTTTCATTTTTAATTCACAAGTCCAAAGAAATAAATTAAAATTTTTAATTTATGATTTTTGACTTATTTTTAATATTTTAGCTTAAAATTAAATACTTATATGCATTTTTTGACTTATCCAAACACTTCAAAAATATTTTAACTTAAAGTCATTTAAAAGAACTCAATTCATAATATCTCATTTAAGTGAGTTCGTGTGTGAGCATTTAAAACCCTACTCATAAATTGTTAATCCCATAACTACCTAGTAGTAAATATTTTTTTATGGCCCTTCAATTTTTGGGTATCATCATAGGTGGAAATAATGAATTTAATTTTTAAGAGTTATTTCATCATTAAGTATACAAGAGTAGAAGGTATTATAAGTAATGTTGACATAGTTAGCAATGAAATTATGCTAACATTAGTCATGTTGAAGTTTTTTTAAATGAGCGGTTTTATTTGATGTATAAAAAATAGCATATATTGCATACATTATTCTAAACAAAGGAGTATTTTTGCTTACAAAAATTCTTCCACAAAGTACAGTGAAAACGATGTGAATTTTTTTTGACGAATAATTGTGTCTTTGATTAATACTAATGCATGCAAGCATTAAAAATCCTTGTAATATATATTGCTAATACTATACATTTGTCTTGTATTAATCATACATATATAATATCAAATAAAGTGTACATTCATTATACATAATTTGAGTAAGTGTATCAAGCATGATATTATTAGTAATATATAAAGCTAAAACATACATTATTTTATTTTTTCTAATACATCCCGATGAAGGGAAGAAACTCTCACATCGGTGAAAAAAGGTCTACAAGGTCTCTTTATAAGACTTGTACAATCCTTTTTCCTTTGAGCTAATTTTTAGTGTGTAAGCTCAAAAACTAATTTAACATGATATCATCATAACCGGACTCAATCTAGAGCCCCAGAAAAACTGAACAATTATAAATGTTACGTTTGAATCAGATAATGAAACTTCGAATAAAAGAATGTTCAAATCCTAGCATGAGGAGTAGGGTGGGGGTGGAGGGTTGAGTTGGACCTCCTTATAAGGTTTATAAACATTTTCCCTCCACTTCATCTAGGTTTTGAAGTGTGAGTTAAGTTCAAAGACTAATTTAAGGTTAGTTTTTGAAATACGAGTCAAGTCCAAATCCTAGTTTTACACGATTTCTTAAGTTTTTTAATATTAACCCTATTGCGTTTTTAAAACTAATGAGTTCAGATTTGCTATTTATTATATAATTTTAATATATTTATATACTTATTAATTTACATCGCATAAAAAATATGAATTCAAAACATAATATCCTCCTTTAGGTATCACTATTAGGAACGTCCTACACAAGTTTTCCTATGAACCACTTGTTGAGATCAATTGAGTTTTGTCCATCCATTAAAAACTGGTGGTGTTACTAAACTCTACAATTTCCTTATAAAAAAAAAAAACTTTGGCTATATTATATGTCACTAAAATGTTCATAAATATAGTAAAGTCGGGCATATGCTAAGCAAAAGTCAACCTTTTATTTTAATTTAAGAAATGAAGAAATTTTTTATCCTCATATTATGTTTAATATCAAATAATTATATGCAATAATAATAATCAAATTTAAAATTTTAAAATATTATTAATAAGGTTAAATTTAATAAATATATTTCTAATTAATTTTTTTCTTAAAAAACATATTAACGAGGATCAAATAATATGAAATAAATATCGCAAAAAGAGAAGCAGCACATATGTGGCTTACGCTTAATGGACGAAACAAGTGAAGTATACGCATTGCTATGTGCTCCATTAATTGACTCCACTTTACTTTCACCTTTTTTTTTTTGGTAAATGAAAAGGACTTTTTATCGTTTTATTTTATTTTCCCAAATATGTTTGTCTACTTTTTTATTTAATAAAAGGTTAGTCATTCGCTCTATCTATTTAATATATTCAATATAATCTCACAATATTGAGTCTTGAAAGAATAGAACGTCTACAAATCTTATCCCTAATTTAGAGGTAGAGAAATTGTTTTCGATAGATTTTTGAAGTCGACGTAGAATGTATTGAATGTCTTTAAAAATTACATAATTAAACATGCCATTTGCATAGTTACGAATAAAAAAATTTCAAAAAGAGAAATAAATATTTTTTTGAAATGGGAGGGAATAATATTTTTCCCCTCGAAAAGTAATTAAGATAGTACATCTTTTATTCATTTCATATGAGTATTACAAGACTAAAATTTTGAATATATATCCCCTTTTTTCAAGTTTTATTCAAGTCTTTAAAGTTTTTCTCCCTCCTAGAACTTTTTACCGGATTGAAGTCTTTTTTTTTTCTTTTTTTTTTGGTTTTCTGGTTTTTCAAACGGTGTCTGGAGTTCATATTGAAGCTCCGATTGAATTTGGAAAATATTTGGTGAGAGAGAACGAATTTCGTCTTGTAATCATTAGAGTGTAACACATAATTATTATTTTTTGAAAATAAACAATACAGAAGAATTATAATTTCTTAACATCAAGTTCGATAAATATGAATCTTCAAAAAATGTTTCTCCATCAAATGTTAGAGATACAGATAAAGGGGGATAAAAATGATATATAAAGATATGTCAAAACAAAAATATAATATAATTTTGAATTTTAATGATAAAAAGTTCATATTCGAATTGGAGAATTATGTTTTGAGTTCATTGATCAAGTTTTATTAGACCTGTTCTCTTAAAGAACAAAGAGAAAAAAAGAAAATAATAGTTTAATATTATTCGAAATTTGCTTAAACAATCATTTTTCGTTAAATTTTTGATTCATTTATATTTTTGCCGCTAACAAATACTATTGTATTTACCTTTACGATTGATATGAATAATACTCCTTCACTTCTTGAATGAAAATAGCAACCTCCTAAATTTTTCCGTAAGATATTTTTTTTCGAATAATAATTTATGTTTTTTAGAACTAAAACACGAAAATAACTCTTAGGGTCATTTGATAGAGTGTAGGGTCATTTGATAGAGTGTAGAAAATAATGTTAAATATAGTGTATTAAAACTGTCTGTTTTAGTTATGCTTGAATTAATTATACATAAATTATTTTTTATGCATTTTTATACACTGCATAAAAATATTTATTTATAAAGATTTCCTCCACAATTATGATTAAAAAAAAATGTAAAAAAGGTTTTGAGGGATAATTGTGTCTTAGCCATGCTAATACATGCATTAAATTCACTGACATTAGTAATACCTATAAAATCATGGTATTAATAATACACAATAGAGTGCTTAATTAATTAGTTATACATAACATAAAGAAGTACACCAAACAAAATATTACTAATACACAAAGTTAATTCAGACATTATTTTTGCTAACACACTTACCAATCGACCACAGACGTAACACCTTTCATCTGGCTTGTTAATTAATACATTGGTCTATTCATTTGAGTCATAATTAAATCCAAATAAGCCTTTAATTAAAAATTATGAGGCTTTACACTTATCTTGAATTTGTCTATCCCCCCACCCCACCCCCAACCCACCATCTTTTTTTTTTTAATAAATAAATAAAATAATTACCTGTCTTCTGCTAGGATTATGAGACATGTTGCAAGTGTAGGAACCAAAACATAGAAAAACTTAAAAGAAATCCACCAAATCATTTCAAAATTAAACACTTGGACAAAGTGATATCATAAGAAATTTGTTAATTTCCCAGGTGTTTACCTTTTCAGAAAGCCAGAAAAAAATAAACTTACCTCATCAGGCAAATATATTTTAAAATATCCAATAATAAATAAACTATAATCTTAAATAAAATTTACAGTAAATTGATTTTGCCTAGTCACTGACTCGTGTTAATTATTTAAATTTATCCCAATTAAATTTGAGGGGTGTGTTGTTCTATGTTCGACACGTTTAATCAAAATCAATTATAAAAAAACTCGAAAGTAAACCATTGAAATTATCTTAAAATTATAATTAAGTGGTTAACTGGATTCACTTTCACTGTTAAATTCATAGTATTAACTATTAAGCACTTTTTTCAACTTTAATTATGGTTTAAAATTAGTAGTCTTGACAAGTGTCTGATCTGCTTTATTAATTTAAACTAAACACAATCTAATCCTCGTCACATCTTGTTGGCTCAAACAAAACATTGCCTTTCTCAATTTATTTAATCATTAATTCACATCCATACTTTTAAAAAAAATATATATTATTTCTATTTTCATTTTCTTAATTAATGCAATTTTACGGACTAAGAATTTAAGACAAAAAATTATATGTTTTTTTCAATAATATTCTTATGTTCCATTTTTTTAATAGTGTTCATTTCTCAAGAAATTATATATTGTATTTATTGATTTTTTAATGTAAATACTTTTTTTCTCTAAAATAACACTTATTTTGAGATGGAGAGAGCAGTAAATAGTAATTACACAATTTAGAGCCTGTTTGGATTGACTTAAAAGTTAGTCAAACCTACTTTTAAGTCATTTTTAGTTTTTAGAAGTGTTTGACAAGATTAAAAACAACTTAACATAAATTAAAAATGACTTTAACAAAGTTAAAAACCAAAAATAGGCCTCTCCCTATTTTTATTTTTTGACTTAAAAAGTCATTTAAGTTTGACTTTTTATTTTTTGACTAAAAAACTATTTTTAAGTCAATCCAAACGGATTCTTAATACTCCCTGTATCTTGATTAATATGATGCTTTTTTTTATGGAGGAATGATCTGGGATGCCCCTGTACTTGGCTTCGTTTGTCAGTTGAACCCTTCTACTTATCACTTTGCCAAATGAATCCTTAAACTCTATTATTTAAACCTCTCTGACCATTAACCAGGCTCATGTGACATTGAAATGACTTAGTTGCACAAATACGTGACCCCACACGTTTTGAAACAAGTAAATACAATATTTTTATTTTAAAATTATCAAAATTATAAGACAAAACAATAATAATAATTTTTAAAACATTATTGAAAACCTCTTTGTTCACTCCACACCACCTCGCCCCACCCCCACCCCTTCTCTCTTCATCTTTTTCAGCCCCACCCCACCCCACCCCACCCCACCTTTTTTTCTCTTCTTCTTCTTCTTCAACAACAACCATAGCCCCCACCCTCTCCCGCCCCTACTCCTTTTCTCCTCTTCTTCTTCTCCAACCTCAGCCCCCATCCACCCCCACCCTCCCCTCCCCTACTCCTTTTCTCTTGTTCTTCTTTGACGTATATATTATCACAATAAAATCATCAAATAAAAAATTGAAAAAAGTTTTTGCAAAAAAATATATCATTCACCATTTTTATAAACTTAATTCTTTAAGATCTATTACTTGAGTTTACATATAAACATATTTTTTCTAATTTGAAGTTTTCTTAATATCTCTTTTTATCAAATCAAAATAAATAAAACCTTAAATTATGTGCAAGACTAATTATAATCTATCACATTTTATGATTGAAGAAATTTTTAAGTGTGAACTATGAAGAAAGATGAAAATTGTGGTTTTTATTTTTGGGATGAAAATGGTAGAAGGTGGGAATAAAGAGGATGAAGTGGGAAGTGGTGAAATGAGTAAGAGAGAGAGAAAATTGCTTTTTTTTTTAGTATTATTTATTTTTAAATATTTAATTTCTGACGTGTCATTGGAATAATAATAATAATAATGATGTGTCATTAAAAAATGACGTGGTATTTCATGTGTAAAATGAGTGTACTACACACACACCCATCGGATGAGAAAGGGATCTAAAATATTGTGTTTGAATGAGTTTAAGGATTTAGTTGGCATAGTCGTAAGTATAGAGATTCAACTGACAAATCGAGTCAACTACAAGGGTCTCTCAGATTATTCTGCATTTTATTATTATTGGAAACTTATTTAAGAAAGAAAGACATACGGTATTTGTAGTTTATAGTTTAAATAAGTCATAAATATTTATGTGATTATAAATTATTTTATTAATAATAAAATAAAAATATTAAAATTAAATAATAATATTAATTTTTTTTAAAACAAACTAAAAGAAAAATACATCAAATAAATTAGGATTGAAGGAGTAATTACAAAGACATATTTGTTTGTTACTAACGTAAATATAGAGTAATTTTCAATGTCATGTTTGGTTGCTCAAATACAATTGCATAATCATATTTTTTTTAATTTTAACATAAAAAAGGTTAATTTTTTAAAAATAAATAAATAAACTTTTTTCAGATGAACATGTGAATAAATTTCAATGTATGACATATACATGTCTATAAAAATATACACATATTATATTACTCGTATTTATTGTAGGACAAATCACTTTTTCAACTTAAATTAACGTAAAATATAAGTAACCTTAACAAGTGTCTGATCCGGTTAATTAATTTAATTAAACACAATCTAATCATCGTCACCATTTGTTGGCTGAAAGAAAACAATTAATTTTCTCAATTCATGAATTTATAATCTACATCATCACCTTCTTTTATTAATTTTTTTTATTTTTTGTTTCTCTTCGCGTACAATATTTATATTAGAGCTTGATTATATTAGAATTCGTGCATTATTGGGTTTATATCGGAGGTATTGTTCTCAACGAGATTTTTTTTCTTTTCTAAGAGCTCAAACCCAAGACATTTGTGATTTGAGTAAGGGCGGAGGAATCCAAATTTTGCTGTTGATTTAACATATTTAATTAAAAAAATCATAATATATATTTATAAAGCTTTTTCAACCTAAATTACTGTACAAAAATTGTCTACAACAATGTGATCAAACTTTTTTACTTCTGTTAATATATAGTCAAGATATTCTCTTAATTAAGTACTTTTTTTAAAAAAAATTCTCACGTGTAAGAATAATAGTATCTTTTTTAATTTTTGGTAAAAGAATACATTAATGAATCAATGCAAAAATAGTTGTATTAACAAAAGCAAGTTATTTAATGATGACTAGTAAAATTAATTGAGCCATCTAAAGTGGAACAAAGGAATATTTATTCAAAAGTTTATTTGCTAATTATGTTGTTAATTCAACACGGTAAAGCCATACCAATGTGATAATTAATGGAATAAAATGAAAAACGAATTTAACTATCATCTAACATTTGTAATAACTTACAAATTAGTTAATTTAACTAATCGTCTAAATATTTTTTTCTCATATGATGTTTTATTCAAAAGATATATTTACACCACAATTTAAAGATCACTTTTTGAGTAAATCGAAAATCATATAAGTGAAGAAAATTTCACCAAATAAAAGTTTTAAAAAATGATTAGAGGCAATGTTACAATACTAATAACACATGTAAAATGTTCATAATGCTTCTATTGATTAAATATATATAGTAATGTTTGCCTAATGACCTGAACAGTGAAAAACATATAATAATATAATATATTCCTCATTTAGTAATCTCTTTAAATAGCTGGAAAATAGCTAGAAGAACCATATTCCTTTCTACTATATATATACACTTTTTGGATTTAAAGAATATGCATCTACAATAGAATTTTTTTACACTATTATATATATTTTAACATGTTATATCAGGTTTAATACTATTTTTATTATATAACTAATTTTTATCTTCATGACCTAATTATATAAATATTTGTATATATTAGCGTATATATTTAAATTCATGTCTTCTTTTTTATTATGGTATTATATCGGAAAACAGATTTTGGAAAAGGCAAGTTATAATATCTCATAACGATTGTAGTTTTGTGGAAAACTTAATATTTATCATTGCGATTTTCTTGAAGTAATATTATAATTATGTTGACTTTGTAAGAAAATTTGTTTCATTAATGAATAGAACTTCTATTTGTTTGTTTTCAATAAAAATGACTTCAAATATAAGGCATGCTTCATTTTATAGTTAGAGACAAATATAATTTGACACAGATTGCTTAAGAATCTTTAGAAAATCTTTTGTCAACCTTAATTACTAGTACTAACAAAAAACAATCCAATAATTCTCCTTTATTTAATTAAAATAATTAAAGCCAATCAGTTTCGAATTTATGGCAGTAAATAATCAAGCAAAATACTTTAAAATAAACCAAAAAAAGACAAATCCCCCTCTACACACAACTCCATTCTATGGCTCAAATCACAACCAATCAAACAATAACACATAAACAAATCTCATGTCTATGTTTAACTAAAATAGAGTCTTGGTGGGACGGATAGAATCATTCTTTCATTAATCAGACATTTTGAAAATAGACATAATACATAAATTGGATCTTTAACTTGGCTTTAAATTATAACTTTGACATTTAACTTTGTGAGTGCACAAATAGGCACTTTAACTATCCAAAACTGAAACAAAAAAACACTCGAATCCTACCTGGCAAAATACGTGAAATACACTCAAATTAGGCGAGTCAGATGTAAAAATCGAGGGGCCCAACAGTAAAAAAAAAGCATTGAAAGGACAATTAAACCCTCTTTATATTTTTTTCAACAATTTTCCCCTCTTTTTTGCATTATTTGCTGTTCACTGCAAAATGCAAGTGACATTTAATAAAAAAATTTGTTATTGCGAAAAAAAATTATAATGAAGTTTTTTTTGGCAAGATGGGTGAATATACACTTGTAAAAGTCGAATGCAATTTAAGTTCGAAGGTTGATCCGATCCACACTTACGGGACTCCTTACATTTTGATTAGGTATCAGATTACTACTCAAATTTGACAAAAATCTCTAAAAAATTCATTCAGACAATTTATCAAACACTTTAAGTGCACCATTTTACTTAATAATTTTTAGCACTGTATGTTCATTTTTTGGCCTCCAAAAATTCATAATTGTAATTTGCTATTCACTGTGACAATCACAATACACAAAACACCCTGTTTTTTCCATTAAGTATTTGACAACTTAAAGCACAAATACACTTTAACTAAAGAAAAGAAGGAGAAGTTCATTGATTCTCATGTCTTCCCATATTTATGGGCTGCTCTGAAATAATTTTGCAACAAAAACAATAGTAAAAAAATGCTGAAATGATAACTCTACCCCCGAATTCCGGCAACCCAAAACCCCCGTTCATTTTCTTCCTTTTCAGGCAAAACGCCACCACCAAATGACCCCCAAACAAGTACCTCCAACCCAGCCGTTCTCCTTCTTCCTCACACCGGAGCACAACCCATGAAGCGAACTAGCTTCGAGCTCGCTAAACCCACCAAATACCCGACCCCAAACCCATCAGATCCGCCATCTCCGACGAGAATCATCACGAAACAACACTGCTGCAACCAGCAGCTCGAACCAGACACAAAACAACAACCAAATGACCCCCCAAACCCCATGAAAACAGACCCAATGAGAAACCAATAGGAGGAATTAATTTTGATTCTTGTATATAAATTTAAATTAATTTTTATTTTTTTTAGTTCTAAAATGACGTGTAAAATATTTAATTAGTTGGCAGCCATTGAGTGGCTCACTAATACACGTGGGAGCGTTTGCATTTCACGCTCTTTGGCTCCGAAAATCGTGTGTTTATTTATTTAAATGTAGGATAGTTAAAGTGCCTATTTGTGCATTATAAAAGTTGGAGGTCAAAGTTAAAATTTGAAGCCAAGTTTAGGGGCCAATATATGTATTATGCCTTGAAAATACCATGTTATAGATCTAGCAGTTTCAACATTGGGGGAGGTAGAGGTAGAGGTAGAGAGGTGAATAAACCCCATTTGTTGAGAAATTAACTATATAAATAAGGTAAAAATAATTTAATTATGACAGATATATAAATGTTGCATCTCTTTGATATAAGAATTGTTTTTGAATATCCTTTTTAAAATTCTTACACTATTAGGGGTGTACACTATTTGGATTAAACCAAAAGTCAAAGCGAATTCTATTTTGGATTGGCTTTTTGGATTTTTGATTTGATTTTGGATTAAATCGAAAAAAAAAAAACCGAAAAGAGAAAAATCAAATAGAACCAAATTTGTTTTGGTTCGGATTGAGTTACACTTCTTCAAAATCAAAAATAAAAATTGAATACATACCCAATTACACTATCATTGCTTTCACCTTAAATGAGCCTTATATGACATGAATCTAAATTAGTGACACTGTAATACACATTTAAGAAAGACATAGTAATGAAATGTATATGATCCTTTCACTGTTAGTCAAAGATCCCGAAGTCATGGGTGATTGGACACAATTGGACACCCTTCATCGGAAAAATATATCGTATATATAGATAAAATGATACATGAAGTGATTACATGACATATTTTGGAATTACAATATGTTGTTGTAACCCAACGATTTCAAATACCTCGAATGAATCAGTGTTTGAATCTCACAAACAACAACTCTCCCTCCTTTAAAAAAAAAAAACTTTTGTTGTACAATTTTAGACACCCTTCGTGCAATTCCTAGCTTCATCACTTCTTTCTGATTTTCTCTTAAATTTATCTTACGCAGTGCAATTTCAAATTAGATAGGATTTTAATGCAAGTATGGGACATTGATTTATTTTCTTTAGGAAATCAAAATAATAAAATGTCCAAATTAAATTAAATTACCTTTCTAACCCCTACAATCTTTTTTATGGACATGAATATCCTTTTTTCTTTCTCCATCATTATATAAATAAAGAACCAATTAAAGCTTTTTGCTTTTCCGAGGTAAAATTAAGCTTCAATATTTTCCTTTTTCATTTTATAGACCAACCAATATTTTCCTTTTCTTTCTCTGTGCAAAAACCACAACTGAAAAGGAAAGATCCATAAATATGAATTACAACTAAAAAAACAAACAAACAGAGTCTCCCTTCTCTTCATCAACAAAAGTTATATGTCTTTCACTTCCTTTCAAAAATCAAGATATTCTATCAATCAATATATGTAAGTATTGTCAAAATAATTGAATTTACATCACCAATGCCATTCACTCTTTACTAAAATAAGAAAAAAAGCACCAATTTTATTACTCTGTTGTTCTCTCCTCTGTTTCTGTATCTTACTCTGTTTTTTTTTCTTGGAACTTTACTTTGGGTATGGGTATAAAAATTCTTCCCTGATTTTTGAGTTCAGAATCTTTATATCTCACATGGGTTTTCATTTGATCAATTTATTTTTATTCTTATAAACTAAGTGAAAAAAATAAAGTTTATATCTCCACTCTGTATTCCATTCTGTAAAGTCCATTAAACCAAAAGAATAAACATAAAAAAAGTAGGATTATTTAACATTTTTTTTGAAAGTTTGATTATTTTTGGGTTGGTTTCTTTGTGTTTACTCTTCTTTCTTAGTAGCTGTCTCTAAATCTCCTGCAAATGGGCTTTTTTATAATTTTAATTCCACCGTTGAAAACTCCATTAATGACTTATTTATAGCCTATAGTTGATATTATATATATATATATATATTTCAAATTTTCTTTTGTGTTCTTATGTTGACTTAAATAATTAACTTATAAATGAAAATATTAATACCATCTTCTTCATTTTTTTTCCCCAGCTTCATTGGTGGCCATGAAAACAGAGCAAAAGTTATCCAAGGTATAATTTTTTAACCCTTTCTTTTTATTTGATCAGTTGGATATTTAGTATGTTTTACACATTAAATAGACTGCTCATTCGTTAATCTACCTGAGTATGGAAAAAAATATATACAAAGATAGGGCCCTATAGACAATAAGGAGGTGTGAATGAATATATAAATATATATATAAGTATTAACATCTCTTGACATAAGATAAGAGTTAAGAAGTTGTAAAAATTGCTTGATTTCGTGTGTTCTGTTTCTTGATAAATTTTTTGGCTCCGCTATTGACAGACAATTCAAATAAAAATAAAGTGTTTTATGTTATACACACAGTAGTGGTGTAACTGTGTGTTCTTGATAATCTAATGAATTGATCTTGACTTTTTTTTTTTTGCAGTCTTCGTGGACTAAAGTGGTAGTTAGGAAATGGTTGAATATGAGGAGCAAATCTGAGGAATTTCATTCAGATCACATAATAGATGGTAATATTTTCACATTTATTGAAAAAATTTCAACTTTTTTTTTTAATGTGTATATATATATATATATATATTT
>JAJOOH010002477.1:0-28968 GCA_029582605.1 Solanum gracilifrons
CCACCACACCACCCCCCCCCCCCGGAAAATGAAGGATACCCTTTCAAATTTATTCGGAAACAATTTCCAATACGGCTATGTTTTTGCAATGATGATAAATAAAGCTAAAGGTCAAACGATTTAAAATTTAGGAGTATACATACCACAACATGCTTTCTTGAATGGAAAACTATACGTTGCACTACCTAGAGGAATATATATGCCAACAAAAAAAGTGCAGGTCATGACTAAACAACCAGATTGATGCACCGGGAAATACACAAAAAATACTGTCTACAAGAACGTATTAGGTGAGATTCGATTAATACCAAAATTGTAAGAAATCAAACAGGAAAAAACATACACCACACATGTAGCTAATCAAAATTATTTTGGACGATTTCTTAGGTTTGGTGGAAGAGGAGACGATATGAAAAACACCAGACAGCTACCACAGAAGACATTACTTTTGTGTATATAAAGTTATTCAAACACAAGGTACATTGAATTTCAAATATTAAAAGGGAACATACAGTTCATGACACGACATAACTAAGAGGACAATCTGTTAATTTGTGCACAATTACTTACTAACAAATTGCCTAATAACAATTTAAGAAACTACATGCCTAACAAGCAAGATGGCAAATAGATTGGTCATCACTTAGTATGATGTAGTTCAATATTAAATACATATTGATATGTTGAAAGCCTAAAATATACATAAAAGATAAAATATTTCGTGTATAGGGATCTCAAGACTTAACCTACACATGCAACACACGTGCAGTGAATCTAGTATTACTATAAATGGGAAAAAAAGTTAAAAGTTGAAGTACGGTTTTACCCCTACTATAAATTAAAATGCTATAAAAATATTTAATTATTTAATTTAAATATTAAATTGTATCATTTTTATAAAAATATTAATGACTTTTGCGCTTCCTTATATTAATTCCTAATTAAAATATCTAATTTAATAATATTTATCTTCTATAATATATATTTATATATATTTAATTTAATTGTCATCATATATATACACACATTTTTGCGCTTCCTTAGATTAATTCCTAACTAAAATATCTAATTTAATAATATTTATCATCTATAAAATATATGTATATTTAATTTAATCGTCATCATATATATACACACACTAAATTATTTCTAATAAAAAATTAATGAATTAAATATTAAATGTTTCTAAAAAAATTAAATAACCATTTTTCATTCACTAAATTAACAATGTTTCTCTAATAACTTATGCTTAGAAACTAAATTATTACGCAATCATTAATGTTTCAATGCACAAAAAAATATTAACATATATATTAAAGAACTTTCAAAGGTTATTTTGAAATTTACAAGCAATTTAATATGGTTCATGTATTGGCAAAAAGTCACGTTATCCAAGAAAAATTGTTAATAGTATCATGCATTCATATCATGATTTACACTTATCTAACTCTTGACTATACACGTTCTCTTATAATTTTTGAATTATCCCTACATTTGTCATCTATAGATATGAAAAATATTGGAGTAAACAACATTATGTAATATACAAGGAATGAGCAAGCTAAAATTTGGGGGGATCAACTTCATTAGGGATATACAAAACATTCTTTTTGCTCTTTTTTGTAGAAGAACAAAGGTGAATGATCTTCAGGAAGGATATGTTTTTTAGTACATAGTTGCCTTCTTTGAATGTAAAATAAAGGGTCATGCATCAAAAATATAAGATCATGGCTCTTTACTAATATACTTGTGTGATGTAATTTGTAAAAACAAATTAGTTATAACTTACTTGATCTTTTTAATGATAAAATTATTGTACGATATTAATTGATGATAAAAGTTATTTAATTTGTTCTTATGATTTTATTAATTACTTATTTATGTTTATTTTTGGAAGGGGTGTGTAAGATGGAATATATAAAACTACATTTTTTATCATTTTTTTCTGAAGGGGTGTACAAGATTGAAACACGATGAATAATTTGAAATGAAGAAAGTAACATATAATTTAATTATTAATAACTTTTTTAATTCACGGAAGAACAATGATATAAATGTTTGTCCTTATTTATTTATCATTTTGTCTCATTTTGAGAAAGGCAAATTCAATGTTTCAACTTTTGATACCGTTCCATATTTTAGGTTGTCACTCTGTTGATGCTAGGTTTCTGTATTCTAAGCTCATTTTTGAAAAAAATAATTTTGTAGGATTCAATACTTGATATGATCCCTTAATAATAATAATAAATTAATATTCATCATTAATTGTAGCCTTCATTTTATTTTAATTAACTCTAACAAGTGGCTATCAAATTCTTTTCATTTTTTTATCTTTCTTCTTTCTGAACAATGTCTTGCAGTTGCAGGTAATTAACATATGAGATAAGAATATACATATATTAAATTTTTTTTATAATTATAGTATTTTAAAGTACTAAATATTATTATCTTTTATTTCATTTAGAGAAGAGATACTTTGTTGTCATACTTTAATTTGTTATTGGTATCCAAGAGTAGATTCCAAATATTTGAACTATTTTTTGTTTGAAAATGAACGATATTCATGAAATTTAATTATAAAACTATTTAATACAATGATAATTTGAAACAATTTATTTCAATTTATATGGGTACACGTGCGTTCCAACAACTAGTATCATCATATCATATATCATATTATACTAAGTGGGGAAAATGTTAGGCAAAAGTTAGATTACTATTTTGCCCTTACATTAAATCATAATCTAATTAATTAAATATTAGTAAATAAAGTTCTAAATTATTATATACTCTTAATTACTCTTAATTTAAAAGTTGAAAAGTTTAAAAGATAATTACATTTCATATATATATATATATATATATATATATTCTATTTAATTAATTAATCATGCTCATCAAAAGTTGGAAATAAAAATATGTTTTTCTTTAACTTTTAAAATTAAATTAATAGACTTTTAAACAATATACATTGAATCTAATTGTAGAAAGTTGTTCCATATTTCCACATTTATTGAAAGTTTCAATTTCTTAGTTCTTACCTATAATTAGTTCAATTAAGTTGTTTAATTCCTCTCATCTTCCATGGAAGTAATATCATGACCTTTTCGTATTCGTTTTATGATTCTATAAATTTGGACAGAAAAATTTATACTATTCAATCACATAGTCAAATGATCTATCAACTCAAAGTAAAAATTATATTATCAGTTCTATATTCACAGCTTCTACAAGCTTTTCATCGTCATGCATTCATCATTCATATTCTACTTTTGGGGTTCAGTTACAAAACAATATTGAGTTTTGATTTTAAGAAATATATTGCTTCATCGTGAAACTGTTGGAGGCAAAAACATTATGCTCCTTCTTTCGATTTTGATAATACCTTTATTTGAGTATCAGGAACAGATCGCAAGCAATTACATAATTTATGTATAAATATTTCTAATTATTTTTCGATTTATATGATAAAACTTCTTTCAAGGTGGGTTGTATCATTATTTGTCTTTTTTTTTTTACTAATGTTCCTTAGTTACTTTTTCAAAAGATCCTTCTTTTCGTTGTAGATATATTTGCACTTTATTTACTGGTTTTGTATTTTATGATAAATTTTATGGGTTGCAATTATTTTCGTCTTTTAATGGATTTTTGGTGATGATCTCTTGTATAAAGTGAACAGAAAATATTAGTCCACTTTACTTTTGTATTTCATCATATTATAATTCGTATAAATTTATGTAAAATCAATTTATTGGTCATTTTTTCTGTTCATTAACATGGTAAATATATTGTCACGACCCAAAAATGGACGTGATGGCACTCGTCTTAACCCACCAAGACAAGTCAGCCTAAAGCTCAACCATTACAATAAAATGCAGAAATTTTTATAATAAAGTCAAAAATACCCCCAAAATCTGGTTGTCACGTGTACAAGCCTCTAAAGTATTACAATTGAATCAAAAGAAAAATACAAGTCTCATATGACATTGTTTCTAGAGTAGAACAAGATCATAAACAGGAGTAAGAAGGTCTGCTGAGTTGACAAACAACTACCTCACAAATCTCCAAGAAGCCTCGGAAAAGAAGAGAATATATCACAAAGGTCTGGGCTAGTAACCTACAAAAAAAATGTAGTAGCAAGGGGTGAGTACCAAACCACGCGGTACTCAACAAGTAAATCTCTAAACACAAGCTAAGGGGATAGAATGCGGGTACTCCTTACACCCCAACCAAACCTCCACAACTACAACATGCATAAAATCAGCCCAACTTAACAGTTCACAATTCACATAGCACATATCTCAACAGCAACATTCTAACAATCACATATTCTCAACAACAAACTCAATATTCATCAATTACAATCTCCACGATTACAACCTGCTTGAAACCAGCCCAACCTAACAGTTCACAATTCACATAGCACATATCTCAACAGCAACACTCTAACAATTACATATCCTCAACAACAAGCTCAATATTCACCAATCAAAGTTCTACAGAAAGGCACTCACAAGATCAGCAAAACACAATATCAAGTTCACTAATGATAAATATGAGCAATGCGATGGAATGAAATGTCAAGTATAGTGATGCATGTCTGACCGAGTGATACACACCATCTGTCTCTCAGTCCGGGACCCATGGGGGACATATCTATCCATGCATCCATCGCGGCGCGCGATACGTCCCTCGAAATATAGTATCTATCGCGGCGCGCGATACGTCCCTCGAAATGGTACATCCTCTTATCACATAACACTTATCACAACCATGTCTCAGAACAATGCAAATGACATGTTCATACAAAATAGATGAGGAGATGACCATTTTCATGACATTGCACAATTCACAACAACACAATCATGATACAACATCAACAATGATTCGACAAGCCTTTCAAACCATTCTCCATTCTCAACACATCACACACAAGCAATTAATCACATTGTCTTTTATTACCCTTTTTTCATCATTAGAATTAATCAATGTGGACAAGTCAACCCATCACCAAGTCTCATTACCCCCAAACACATATTACAAGGAAATACACGAATTCCATACACTTAACAAGGGTTTAGAAATCCACTTGCCTCAAACAATCGAGCAATCACTCCGGTGCTTGAGCCTTCCTCTTTCGTTGTACTTTCAAATCAATACAATCTATTCAAATCAATAACCACAATAAGACTTCCGAAACTAACAACACTCATGTCACTATAGGTTTAGCCTAGACCCAAAAGCTTACCCAAATTTATAATCAAGTTCCTAACTCTTGATGCCCATTAACTTGTCAATTCTTCCAATTCCTTCAAATATCGTAAATCTAATGACATTCACAAAAATACGAACAACAATGACATTATTATTTTCCCAAGAAATCAATTAGGCCTTAACTTATATAGAGTAACAATCTAACTCCTTTAGTGAGCATTCAACTTACTATTTGAAACGGTAGGTAGCATGTATGGAAAATAATTATACATATACTCCTAACAATTCAATTCCCTTAATCCCCAAAAATTGACAGCAAACAAAAAGGAATATAATAATAATAACAATACTATTAGCACCCACCGTTACCATTAATTTCCAAAACGACTCACAACCCATTTTAACTAACATACAACAATTTCACCTTAATTTCTCCAAACCCTTAATAAATTAAAATATTAACTAACATCAAACAAAAGTCTCATATCCTAGTAGTGTTTCATCCACCAACAATGTCAATTTAACCAATACGCTCTAGTCCATCAATATATATATAATATATGCAACAATATGTACAAGAATAGAAAAATTAGCTTCACATATACATATTTATTTATTTACCTAAAATACTCCTTGTTCCCACCGCACAAGTTCTCCACGAACTTTTCTTTCGCTTTCGTCCGCTGAGTTCTTGCCTTCTCTTTTCTTTTTCTTTTTTCCCCCCTAAATTATGACCCAATAATTCTCAACCCTAATAATTATTTTCCTATATGGGTCAAGTTGTATTAAACTAATTATAAACTTAACCCATTAAGCATTAACTAAAATTAGTTATTTAATAATTAACCATCAATTAGTTCACTCTAGTTAAATGAATATTCAAAATTTCCAAAAATGACCTTTCGGGTCATTACATATATATTTATTCTTTATGTCTTTATTAATTTTGTTAGATATGTTTACGTCCATTTTTTAAATTTAGAGCAAGAGTTCATCACTACATCACATACTATATGCTATATTATTGTAACGACCAGGTTCCGTCGTTATAGAAAAGCCAACGGAGAATAATTTTGGGTCGAAAAACTTTTTCGTAGTAACTTGGAATTTCCCAACCTAGTCTAGATTTGGACGAAATAGGAGTCATTAAGGTGTAGGGAAATTCGGTAACAATCGGGTGAACTTTAGATGTTTTGGTACATTTACTTTCAGTTTCTAGGTGTATTTCTGCAATCGTTTAGTTGTTAGATCTCTTGAAAATTTATGGGAACTTCAGTTTTAGCTATTACTCCTGCTTTCATATGCTTTAATTTTTGGTTTAGTTGTTTGGTTTGGGTTGTAGTAGTGGTTCTCCCACCGGAGGGTTAGTGTGGGTGCCAATCACAATGGTTTGGGTCGTGACAATTATCTTAATTAGTTTTATGTTTTTCAACATTTTTTATTTTGCAAACAAATAACCAAAATTAAATGAAAGAATTTATTGACATTGTTATATTTGCATAGAACAACATACACAAAAGAATAATGTAATTGATAATTATCAACGTTAGATTAGGCCTATATAAATTTGTATGACAGTTAGGAATCAATGTGCAGCGCACGTTCCCAGAACTAATATTATTAAAAGTAGGAAGCCTCAAAGTTAAAAGTGTGATTACCAAAATACCCCTGCATTTTATACGTATATTACTAAGATAAGTAAGAATTCAGCACACACGTTTTCTCCATTTAGTACAGGGAAAAATAGTTTAGCCACTTTTATCTTTTACAATTTGCACCAATCTTCATTTTCATACATTACACCCGAGCAAAAAGTTTTCTACTTTCTTTTTAGTTCAAATATATTTTAGTAATCTATTTAGTTCACCAATATTATAACGCTAGAAGATGTAGTAGGGTGTTAGTTATAACTTTGAAAAGATAAACCTCTCATCTAAGAGTTCATTATTATAGACAATTATAACTTTTTTGGTATCCAATCAAGGCATGTTTGCTCAATGGAAAATCTCTCCATTATTTAGCATTTTCATCTCCACAAATTTTATGTGTTTACTCTTTCTAATATGATCTTATATCTTCAAATAAAGATTCAATTGATGAGCAATGAAACTTCAGTTAATATAATATATTACTATTACTAAAAGTGGGAAGAACTCAAATCAAAAGTTGGATTATCATTTTGCCCTTTTAAAAAAATAACATTTTACACTTTTTTTTAAAATCTATCTATATATAATAGGAGAAGAAAAAATGTCACATTCAGCATCATGAATTTTCAGAATTTTAAATAATAAAAAATAAAAATTATATAAATAATTAAATATTATAAATTTGAAATTTAAAACAAAAATAGACACATGTCATCAGCTTACACAAATAATGACAAATGTCAACATTTTAAAACATATATTTACTATTTTTTTTAAATCTAATTTATAAATTAGTAAAAAGATTGATTTTTTAAAGTCATTTAATCGAGGAAAAATTTCAATATTTAAAAAAAAAAACAATTTTTTAAACGTTTTAAATCTGAATTTTTTTTTTTAAAGATAAGAATGCGTATGCACAATGGAGTCTTTTTAAACATAATTTATACTATATTTACAAAATTAAATTACTATCTTAAATTAAAACTAAACATATTTTAAATTTGAAAATCTAAAGAAAAAGAATACTTTTATATTTTAAATATAAGTAAATAATCGTACCACATGTTTTTTTTTAAAAAAAAAAAAATTCCCATTTTTTAAAAAAATCTGTTAAATATTTAAATTAATTATTTACTACTATTTCGTTTTTATATCAATTTATTTACAAATTGCTTATATTAATTGTTTACCAATTCAAATTTAGGTTAATCAGTTTTAAAGGATAAAATTTTAAAATTTAATTTGAAACAGTTTAAAAAATGGTTACAACTTTCCATGTTTTATCACGAGTTAATATCTTAGATGGTCACTCAACTAATAGTTCTTTTTACAGAAAGTCACTCAACTTTCTTTTATAACCATAAAGTCACCTAACTATGAATTCTTTTCATAGAGACTCACTCAACTAAGGGTTTTTTTCCACAGAAAGTCACTAAACTTTCCTGTTTAACCTCAAAGTCATTTAACTATGAATACTTTATCTACAAAGTCACTCAACTTTTGATACTTCATTTAAAAAGTCATCCAAACAATTTAAATGATTTTTTCATTAAATTTTATTGAAATATAACATCTCGCTATATGAAAGAACTAGAAAGAAGTTAAAATTTAGAAATAGTCATTTTTGGAAAGAATATAAAATCTGGAAAATTTGTTAAGTGCGTTAAGTTGAGTTTTTGGTCAACTTCAAACGACATTAACTCCTAGCTGAGGATTAGTTAGGTGTGTTTCCAGATATCATACAAAGATCTTGGAATAATCTTTCCAACGCCGCCGAGTATGCGCGATTCCGAGTTTGTATGAGTCAGATATGCTTATTTGAAGTTGGGTTGTTCGAATAAGAAAAGTCTAATCCGGATTATTGAAGGGCATTATGGTCTTTTTCATACCCAACTAAGTTAATTCGTTTTTAGCAATTAAATTGGGGTCTAAACTGAATCGGTTCAGTTTAGACAATTGGAAATTTATGCTAGGTCTTTGGAGAAAGAACGCAAGAGGGGAAAAGAGGAGAAAGAGCAAAGATCTTCGTTCTTGAAGGTTTAACTTGAGGATTTCGACAAGGGTTGATCCCTAAAGAGGTATGTCAGTCTTTCATAGCGTTGGGTTCGTTCACCCACGCGCCAATCATGTTTATTTCAGCGAAGTTTGTTCTTGAAAGTTGAAAGTTGATGAATCTTGAATGTTGTTCTTGAAATTAACCTTCGTTCTTGAGTTAGGTTGAGATTGAGGATTTCCTTGAGGTTAAAATGTTGTTTCCTTGAGTTGTTTGAGTTATATTCGTGTGTATACATACTGGGTATCTAAATCTAAAGAGAACTTGAGAATAATAGTCGAGTTTAGGCGAATTGGGGCTGGAAAACAAAGAAGGAAACAGTCGGACAAGGAACAGGTAGCAGGTCCGCGACGCAGACCTGTTCCTTAGATTTGACAAAATTGTTTTCGCGGAGCGGAGCGGTCACGAACCGTTCTGCCTCAAAAAGTATTTTCGCGACCAAAATTTAAATACACCTCCGCGTCGCGGACTAGGTTCCAGGCAGTGATTTCTTGATCATTTCTCATGTTTAGCTATCTAAAATCATTCCTAAACATCATGAGATCTTTCCCATCACAAACCTCAATCCTTGAATCCATAATTCAATTCAAAGATCAGTTAAGAGTCAAGTCAAGACTAGTTAATCAAGCCAAGAGCAGTTAAGATCAAAGTCAAGAGAAGTTCTTAGAGTTTTCCAAAAGTCTTTTCCAAATGTTTTAACTTTGCTTTAAGACTTAAAGTTCAAGTTGAGTAAAGAGTAAAGAGTAAAATTTGAAGTCCATTTCCTCAAAAGCATATGGGGACTATGTATTTCCGAAGGGTTTAAAATGTTTCCACATTTAAACAAGAAAGGAAACATCAATTTCCAAAGGGCCTTCAGGTTAGGTTTCAGAAAAGAGTAATCACTTTCTAAATGAAGCAAGAGGGGAAACTTTGATTTCCAAGATAGCCTAAATTTTTGAGCACTAATCTCAAATCACAGAAGAAGTATGTTTTTAAACATAAAGAGCTAGTATCATATTTTGGGAGTAGCATTGAGTACCGATATGGGGGAGCGTTCAGAGAACTCCTAGCCCCCATAAACCATGTAGCCATCATTGGTAGAAAAGGGTCATACTTTTTAGATGAACCCTTAGTGCTTTTTAGCATAGACTAGTGGATCCAATTAGTAGTTCAAGTTCTATACCCCCGGCAAGGTATAGGATGGCCCTGGCAGCTTGGGGCCAAGAAACGTTGTATCATCACTATAGCTCTTAAGTGATGGTTGTCGGTTAGAAACTCCCACAGTAGTATTTTGTTTTTTTATATACATCAGTTTATTTGTGTTTTTACATACATCTCAGAGTTATATGTTTCTTTGCATACCCACAGAGTTGACATCATATTTTAAACTGTTTTTCTTTATATTGCACTTGTTTTTAAACTGCTTTATATTGAAATGAGTTCACTTATGTTGAGTTGAGTTGAGCCAGGTAAGTTCTTCAGTTCATTTCAGATTTCTTTCACTCTTAAGTTGTGTTTAGTATTCCAACTCGCATACTCGTACATTCAATGTATTGATTCCAGTTGGCCTGCATCTTATTATTATGCAAACGCAGGTAACCAGGATCAGCATCCAGCACATCGTTGATCCAGTTAAGCTTCAGAGTTGTTGGTGAGCCTCCTTGCTTCCGGAGGATTCCCCATTTTCATTACTTTATCATTTTAGTTCATTAGTATGTCGTGGGCCTGTCCCGACATCCATCTCAGTTGTTTTAGACGCTTCATAGATAGTTAGTTAGATGTTAGTTCATTCGTCATCATTTTGTTATTGGCTTATGTTCAGATTTAAGTTACCATTTTGGCTAAGTTAAATGTTTATTTTTAAAACATTATGTGTTCAGTTTGAGACTGTTGAGTTATTTAGCATATGAATTCTTTTCTTATTGCTTAAAGTCTTCTGTTGAGTAAGTAAGCCAGGTCAAAGGTTCGCTTGGGGCCAGCAATGGTTCTCGAGTGCTAGTCTCGCACAGAGTGTAGGCTCAGGGCGTGACAAACTTGGTATCAGAGCACAGAGTTCAAGGGTCCTAGGGAGTCTGTGAAGCTGTGTATGTAGAGTCCTAGTTATCGGTGTAAAGCACTCTACATCTATAATTAGGAGGCTGCAACATTTAGAAAATTCCTTCACTTCTTTCATACTCATTTCGTGCATTAGATTTTTATCTCTAAAAAATTCTTTCTAACTCATGCCTGCGCGTAACCGATTGTGAGTTGGACTGTTTTGAGAGTGCTTTCATGAGGTGTTTCTTTCCTCATGATCTAAGAGAAGCAAAGAGATGGTTGCCGAAATGAGGAGCATGATGAGTTTATTCGTTGTTAGGTTGCCTCATATATATGATAAGGAAAGTAAGGCAGCCATGCTAATATGTTACATGGGCATAGCAAGGCTGATGATCCATGTGCAACAAGTTGAGAAAGACTAGATGAAGGATAGAGAAGAGTTTGAGAATAAGAGGGCTAAGACGTTAGGGAATAAATCCAGGCAGCAAAATAGTAACACAAATCGGTCTTCTTTCCAACATAAGCAGAAAGGACCTGCTCTATCATTTGCTAGTGCACATGCACCAAGGAACAAATGTGAGTACATTAGTCAGAATTTCAGAACTTCAGACTTAGACCTGCGCATTCGCAAGGTAGTAAGCCATAAGGGGGTACTAAGATTCCTGCATGTGCTAAGAGTGGTAGGAGCCACTCAGGGATGTGTCATGATGAATCCATTAGTTGCTTCAAGTGTCGCCAGAACGGTCATTTTATGAGAGAGTGTCCTAAGAGCAGACAGAGTAATGGTAATAGTGGGGCAATAGAGCCCAGTCTTCTTCAGTTGTTCCACCAGATAGAGATGCATCTAGATGAGCTACTTCAAGGGCAGGAGGAGAAGGAAACCGACTTTATGCTATCGCTAGTCACTGAGAGCAAGAGGATTCACCAGATATTGTCACTGGTTTGGTCCAAATCTTCAATTTTGATGTTCTTCCTGAGCAACTTCTTGAGCCTTCAGTGTTTCTACACCTGATGGTGAGTCAATTCTAGTAGAAAGAGTCTATCGTGATTGTTCCATTTCGGTCAATCACAAGAGTATCATCGCTGATTTAGTTGAGTTAGACATGGTAGATTTTGATAGCATTCTAGGTATGGACTGGCTTCATGCCTGTTATGCATTAATAGATTGTAGAACTCGAGTAGTCAAGTTCCAGTTTCCAGTGAACCAGTTATAGAGTTGAAGAATAGTTCAGCATTGCCTAAAGGCGTTTTATTTCGTACCTTAAGGTGAGAAAGTTAGTTTCCAAGGGGTGTGTCTATCACTTAGTCTGAGTTAATGACTCTAGTGTTAAGATACCTCTTATTCAGTCAGTTTCAGTAGTAAGAGAGTTTCCAGAAGTCTTTCAATATGATCTTCCCGGAGTCCCTCTTGAGAGAGATAGACTGTGGTATAGATGTTCTTCCAGATACTCGTCCTATATCTATTTCGCCATATAGAATGGCACCAGCAGAGTTGAAAGAGTTAAAAGAGTAGTTGAAAGATCTTTTAGAGAAAGGTTTTGTTCGACCAAGTATCTCACCTTGGGGCGCTCCGGTCTCATTTTTGAGAAAGAAAGTTGGTTCCCTTAGGATGTGTATAGATTATCGTTAGTTGAATAAGGTTACCATCAAGAATAAGTATTCTCTTCTGAGAATTGATGATCTTTACGATCAGCTTCAGGGTGCTACTTGTTTTTCTAAGATAGACCTCAGATCTGGCTACCATCAGTTGAAAGTAAGGGAATGTGATGTTCCCAAGACAGCATTTAGGACTTGTTATGGTCACTATGAGTTTCTGGTCATGTCGTTCGGTTTGACCAATGCACCTGCAACGTTCATGGACCTTATGAATATAGTTTTCAAACCTTGTTAGATATGTTTGTTATCGTCTTCATTGATGACATACTAATCTATTCAAGGAATGAAGAAGATCATGCTAGTCATCTCAAAATAGTTCTCCAGACTCTAAGAGATAGAAAGTTGTATGCCAAGTTCTCTAAGTGTGAGTTTTGGCTTGAGTCTGTGGCATTCTTAGGCCACATTGTATCTGGAGAGGGAGCTAAAGTTGATACTCAAAAAATTGAGGCAGTGCAGAATTGGCCTAGACCCACATCTCCATTAGGAGTTTCTTGGGTTTGGCTGGCTGTTATAAAAGGTTCGTAGAGGGGTTCTCATCTATTTCATCCCATTTGACCAAGTTAACTCAGAAGATAGTGAAGTTTCAATGGTCTGAAGCTTGTGAGACAAGCTTTCAGGAATTGAAAAAGAGGTTGACTACTGCTCCAGTTTTGATATTACCAGAAGGTATGCTACGCTTTGTTGTTTATTGTGATGCATCCAGAGTTGGTTTGGGTTGTGTGTTAATGCAGAATGGCAAGGTTATAACTTATGCCTCCAGACAATTAAAAGTTCATGAGAAGAATTACTCAACCCATGATCTAGAGTTGGCTGCCGTGGTATTTGCTTTGAAAATATGGCGCCATTACCTTTATGGCGTTCATGTGGATGTGTTCACCGATCACAAGAGTCTTCAGTATCTATTTACTCAGAAAGAGCTTACTCTTAGACATATGAGGTGGTTAGAATTACTCAAGAATTATGACACGAGTATTCTTTATCACCCAGGTAAGGCTAATGTTATTGTGGATACCTTGAGCAAGTTATCTATGGGTAGTACCACCCATTTTGAGGAAGATAAGAAAGAGCTAGCAAAGGATGTCCATAGACTTGCACACTTAGGAGTCCGACTAACGGATTCCACAAAAGGAGGATTAGTGGTGATGAATGGGGCTGAATCATCTTTAGTGTCTGAAATTAAAGAGAAGCAAGACCAAGATCCTTTATTACTTGAATTAAAGGAAAGTGTTCATAAGCAAAAGTGATGGCTTTTGAACAAGGGGGAGATGGTGTTTTGAGGTATCAAGGTAGATAGTGTGATTGATTTCTAAGGTAGTTGGGATGATCACCTATCTCTCATTAAGTTTGCTTACAACAATAGTTACCATTCTAGCATCCAGATGGCTTCTTACGTAGCTCTTTATGGGAGAAGATGCAGATCTCCTATTGGATGGTTTGAAGTTGGTGAAGCTGGGTTAATAGGACCAGGCTTGGTTCATCAAGCTATGGAGAAAGTGAAAGTGATTCAAGAAAGGTTGAAAACAGCGCAGAGTCGTCCGAAATCCTACACTGATGTTAGGAGAAGATAGTTAGAGTTCGAAGTAGATGATTGGGTTTACTTGAAAGTTTCACCCATGAAGGGTGTGATGAGATTTGTAAGAAAGAGAAGCTTAGTCCCCGGTATATTGGTCCTTACCGGATATCCAAAAGGGTTCGTAATGTAGCGTATGAGTTGGAGCTACCACAAGAGATAGCAGCGATTAATCCGGTATTTCATATTTCCATGTTGAAGAAGTGCATGGGAGATCCTTCACTTATAATACCAACTGAAGATATTGGTATCAAGGATAGCTTATCTTATGAAGAGATTTTGGTTGAGATTCTAGATCGCCAAGTTCGCAAGTTGAGGACTAAGGAAGAAGCATCAGTCAAAGTTCTTTGGAGGAACCAGTTTATTAAGGAAGCTACTTGGGAAGCTGAAAAAGATATGAAGAAGAGATATCCACATCTCTTTGAAACTGGAGATATTTCAGACCAAGGTACTAATTCTCTTCTTAGTACTCTTTCATTTATAAGTTAGCATGTTATAATTGCATTGCTTACTGAGGGTTGAGCTGAATGTTAGATGTTACACCCTTAGCCTGGTAAGAGTAATCTCATTCGAGGATGAATGTTCCCAAGGGGGAGATATTGTAGCATCTCGCTATTTAAAAGAACTAGAAAGAAGTTAAAATTTGGAAATAAGTAATTTTTGGAAAGAATATAAAATCTGGAAAATTTGGTAAGTGTGTTAGGTTGAGTTTTTGGTCAACTTCAAACGAGCATAACTCCTAGCTCAGGATGAGTTAGGTGTGTTTCCAGATATCATAGGAAAGATCTTGGAATAATCTTTACAACGCCACCGAGTTTGCGCGATTTCGAATTTGTACGAGTGAGATATGCTCATTTGAAGATGGGTTGTTCGAATAAGGAAAGTCTAAGCCAGATTAATGAAGGGCGTTATGGTATTTTTCATACCCAATTAAGTTAATTCATTTTTAGCAATTAAATTGGGGTCTAAACTGAATTGGTTCAGTTTAGACAATTAGAAATTTATGCTAGGGTTTTTGGAGAAAAAATGCAAGAGGAGAAAAGAGAAGAAAGAGCAAAGTTCTTCGTTCTTGAAGGTTTAACTTGTGGATTTCGTCAAGGGTTGATCTCTAAAGAGGTATGTGAGTCTTTCATAGCGTTGGGTTCGTTCACCCATGCGCCAATCATGTTTATTTCAGAGAAGTTTGTTCTAGAAAGTTGAAAGTTGAAGAATCTTGAATGTTGTTCTTAAAATTGACCTCCGTTCTTGAGTTAGGTTGAGATTGAGGAGTTCCTTGAGGTTAAAATGTTGTTTCCTTGAGTTGTTTGAGTTATATTCCTGTGTATACATACTGCGAATCTAAAGAGAACTTGAGAATAGTAGTCGAGTTTAGGCGAATTAGAGCTGGAAAACACAGAAGGAAAAAGTCGGACAAAGAACATGTAGCAGGTTCGCGTCGCGGGCCTGTTCCTTAGATTTGACAAAATTGTTTTCGCGGAGCGATCACAAACCGTTCTACCTCAAAAAATATTTTTACGACCAAAATTTAAATACACCTCCCCGTCGCGGACTACGTTCCAGATAGTGATTTTGTGATCATTTCTCATGTTTAGCTATCTAAAATCATTCCTAAACATCATGAGATCTTTCCTATCACAAATCTCAATCCTTGGATCCATAATTCAATTCAAAGATCAGTTAAGAGTCCAGTCAAGACTAGTTAAGAGTCAAGTCAAGAGCAGTTAAGATCAAAGTCAAGAGAAGTTCTTAGAGTTTTGCCAAAAGTCTTTCCAAAATGTTTTAACTTTGCTTTAAAACTTAAAGTTCAAGTTGAGTAAAGAGTAAAGAATAAAGTTTGAAGTCCATTTCTTCAAAAGTATATGGGGACTATGTATTCCAAAATGGTTTAAAATGTTTTCACATTTAAACAAGAAAGGAAACCTCGGTTTCCGAAGGGCCTTCGGGCTAGTTTTCATAAAAGTGTAATCACTTTCTAAATGAAGCAAGAGGGGAAACTTTGATTTCCAAGATAACCTTTGATCTAAGTTTTTGAGAACTAATCTCAAATCACAGAAGAAGTATGTTTATAAACATAAAGAGCTAGTATTATATTTTGGGAGTAGTATTGAGCACCGATATGGGGGAGCGTTCAGAGAACCGCTAGCACCCATAAACCATGTAGCCATCATGGGTAGAAAAGGGTCATACTTTTTAGATGAACCCTTAGTGCTTTTTAGTAGTTTAGGTTCTATACCCTCGGTAAGGTATAGGATGGCCCTGGCAGCGTGGGGCCAAGAAACGTTGTATCATCACTATAGCTCTTAAGTGATGATTGTCGGTTAAAGAAACTCCCACAACAGTATTTTGTATTTTTATATACATCAATTTATTTGTATTTTTACATACATCTCAAAGTTATATGTATCTTTGCATACCCACATAGTTGACATCATGTTTTAAACAGGTTTTCTTTATATTGCACTTGTTTTTAAACTGCTTTATATTGAAATGAGTTCAGTTATGTTGAGTTGAGTTGAGCCAGGTAAGTTCTTCAGTTCCTTTCAGATTCCTTTCAAGCTTAAGTTGTGTTTAGTATTCAACTCGCATACTCGTACGCTTAATGTACTGATGCCAGTTGGCCTGCATCTTATTATGATGCAGACGTAGGTAACCAGGATCAGCATCCTGCGCATCATTGATCCAGTTGAGCTTCAGAGTTGTTGATGAGCCTCCTTGCTTCCGGAGGATTCTCCTTTTTCATTACTTTATCCTTTTAGTTCATTAGGATGTCATGGGCCTGTCCTGACATCCATCTCAGTTGTTTTAGACGCTTCATAGATAGTCAATCAGATGTTAGTTCATTCATCATCATTTTGTTATTGGCTTATGTTCAGATTTGAGTTGCCATTTTGGCTAAGTTAAATGTTTATTTTTAAAACATTAGGTGTTCAGTTTGAGATAGTTGAGTTATTTAGCATATGAATCCTTTTCTTAAAGCTTAAAGTCTTCCGCTGAGTAAGTAAGTCAGGCCAAGGGTTCGCTTGGGGCTAGCAATGGTTCTCGAGTGCCAGTCTCGTCCAGGGTGTAGGCTCGGGGTGTGACACTTAGTGGCCGTATAATTTGTACTTCCATCACAAGCTTTATTTCACATTAATGACGAATTAACATTATTGGTCATGACTTATTCTGTTTTGATAGATCTTACTCGATATTTTTCATTTTCCTTTACTCATGATTGCTTTCTATTTATTTTGTTTTAGCAAAAGAGTCGTCATTGATGTCAAAGGCTCACATTTAAGTCCCGGTCCTAGAAGTAAAACAAGTCAATGAGTTGTCATCACTCCTGGTTTTCATTCTCCCCAACTGATGGATTTACTTGAAGTCTCCATCTGATGATAAATCACTTGTCAGTTCAGAACCTTGTCGATTAATTAATGCAGCTAATACCTTCACTATATTGGGAAAAAGCTTACTTTCACTATATGATTACATCAAACATAAACTTTTCATTCAGTTAAAATAAGTACTAATACTTAGTATGTACCTCTTAAAAAAAGATTATTTCGATATTGGTGTCAAGAAATTCCCCCCTTAGTCATACAAATGTAATGTTGATTCTCACTAAATCCTTCCTTCCCTTTCTCCTTCTGTGTGAACTTCAATTAATCCACGATTAATTTTCGTTGTCTTAGAATGACAACTTGCAGAGATTTTGCTTATATTTATCCTTGTTCGTTTTGAGGTGCCTGTTATCTGATTTGAAGCTGGGCTGAGATAGAGATAAATTTAAATAAGTGTCGATGTGGTACACAACAAGACAATGAAAGGATCAAGAACTAACTATGGTTTCATTTCATATATCGGAAATATACAACTACAATAAGACATATATCCATAAAAAAAAAGCATCAAAGAATAAATCCCAGAAAATGGCTTGTCGAATGTAGTAGTATTGATTGACATAGAGGCATAATGATCATTATACGAATACATGTAAACCCAAGTAAGAGGCCTTACTGTTGAAACACTTTTCATCATGTAATTTGGTACAAAACTTGGCACATTATGAGTTTCTTGACCACTTTCTTGATTATGTCTATCCTCTATTTTTTCAATACGAAGATCGAAAACACTTGATTTCTTGAACTTTTTTCTCTCATTGGAATTGGAATTGGAATTGGAATTAGCATCTAATAATCTCACGAAGTACTTTGAGCATGACTGCAACCTGTGTCGAAGTTCTAGTAGGCAAGAAATACTTAGCAATGTCAGTCCAATTTCCTTTTCCATGAAAATCTAATCCTTTCAAGAATGCTTTGTGTTCATCCTCTGTTCATCGATTTCCTTTCTTGATTTTCCTTCCCATGAAATCTTTTTCAGACATTATTGCAGCAGGAGAAGTAGTTGTCGTCGTCTTAGTTGTTGTAATAGTGATCTCAAAACCAAACAATTTGATGCTTTTGCCATTTTCACTGCAATTCATATCCATTGCTAAGTGAAAAAATTCTCTTAATTTGATAAAATGAAGAAGAATTGTAGTAGAGTATAAATAAGGAGAGTTTCCTTTTTTAATGCAATGTAAGAGATAGAAAGCGTGTTTTTAAGACTAGTTATGGTAACTACTACTACTACTTATTTTATTATTAAGAAATATATTTTTAAGCAAATTACTTACCGTTTATTTTACGTTATTAATCAATAAATTTACTATTACTTCCGTCCACTTTTAATTATCATGTTTCACTTTTCGAAAGTCAATTTGACTAATTTTCAATGTTAAATTAAATTACATTAATTTGATATTTTTTAAGAAAACATAGATATTCAAAAACTATACAAAAAGTACTATAAATTTCAATTTTTACATATCAATATGATGAAAAATACATCGTAAAATGTTAATCAACATTTTTATAGTTTGACTCTAAAAGGGAAAAATATAAAAATATTATCATATGATTAATGTTATACATCATCCGGTTATAAAAGTTTACCTTTTTTACAGGATGAAAATGCTTCTTTACTTTACATTTATTATAATTTAGTGAAAACAAGAGGAAAATGTGTCTTTGGATTAAGGAAAATATATCAGATAGTATTTATGGGCCGCCATTTCATCGTGCATTTACATCGATGAGTATACAATTAATAATAATATATATAAAAAATTAAATAAAAATATAAACAAGCTAAGTGTATATCCCTAGTGTAAACCACATGGACACCTTTATACTCCAAGCATCGCCAAAGGACTTTTCTCGGGACTTTGTTATAGGCCTTTTAAAGGTCAATGAACACCATATGAAATTCCCTTTTCCTCTTCCTATATTTCTTCATCAGTTTTCTCACAAGATGAATTGCTTTAGTAGTTGAACGCCCTGACATGAATCTAAGTAGGTACTGACAGTGCACAAAAACTCCTTTACTCTATTTGTACTAAGCTGAGACTTTAAGTTCTTTATAATATTCTTATCGTCCTCCTTTTCAACTATCAGAATGTTGTAGAAGACGTTAAGCCAATGGTAAAGTACGATGGACCTCTATATTGACCCGGTTGATCTTTTTCAAAAAGTTTTGTAAATTTACTATTTCGCCCCTCCCAATATTGACCCCAAGTTGTTTCTAATTGAGTTTTGAGCAGTTGTAAGTTTTGAATTTTTTTAAGATTTGAGTTTGAAAGGCTAAAGTTGTTAAAAGTAGTTTTCAGTGTCTTTTGGAGTTTTGAGTGTCGAAATAGAATTTCAACGTTTCCATCAGTCCCGGAATATGGAATCCTGTCTGTGAGAGTTGTCAGTTTAAGATTCGAAGCCTTTTTAAAGATTTGAGATCCTAAGATGAAAATTTGTAAAAATTTAGCCTTTGGGTTGACATTGGTGAACATTCAAGGTTCGGAGGCTTGAATTTGAATATTGAGAGTTCCATTTAATTCAGGGGATGATTTTATGTCTAGGGGAGGTCTAGGTTGATTTTTGAGAGGTCCCGAGCTTGATTTAGCCTTTTTAAGTGTTGTGTTAGTTTCTTGTGACTTTCATGGATGTAGGGTCAAGGAGACCTCACACTCATGTTTCAAAAGTTCCATTGAGTCCAGAACATCGTTTACAATCAAGTTTTATATATGGTTTGTGTGTACGAGCTTCTGAATGAATCTCGAGGCTCCTTTCGATGTTTTGAGTGATGGTTGTGTTTTCTAGTGTTGCAGGGTTCACAAATGCAAAGAAGTCTTCATTATCGCGATGGTCACATTAGCGAAGACATGATCGCAATCACAAAGGTTGCACTGTCTATCTATCCTTGATTCTCAAGTCCAATTTTTTGGTTCCCCGAAGCCCCGAATGGAATGGATCGTTTCTTCCAACGAAATAAATGCGGAGCCCGTTCCAAATGCTTCTGTGATCCTGAAGTTCTCGCGAAGAGAATAGGATGTTGCTCCCCTTCCATCTTTCTTTTCCTGCCTTGCTACTCTTCCCCTCTAATGCGGGTCGGACGGCAACGAGCGCGGGAGGAACAAACCTAAGAGAAGACGCTAGTCTCTTAGGTCCTTTTTTTCTGCGTTGGCCCGATGTAATGACCAGGTTCTGTCATTATAGAAAAACCAACGGGGAAAAATATTGAGTCGGAAAACTTTTTCGTAGTATCTTGAAATTTCCCAACCTAGTCCAGATTTGGACGAAATCGGAGTCAATTAGGTGTAGGAAAATCTAGTAACAATTTGGTGAGTTAATTATGATTTTGATTACATGAGGGGATATATATCTCGTTAAGGAATCCGTACGACTTAACGAAATTGAATTCAGGTGAGTAGAACTCCCGAAATCGATCGTAGTATAAAGGGTATTTTCTGAGCGTCGTTGGTTAGAGGTGTGTTGTGAAATGAGGATTTTGGAATTCTTTAATTTGCTCACTGGTTCCATGCAACTCACCCTAGTAGGATTTGTGTCGCTTTGGTGGTCCCGCTGTAGCGAAATGGGTGCCGCTGTGGAGGGCCTAACGCAACTTAAAGTCGTATATAAGCTCTTAAATGACCTTATTTGGCACTTTTCAAATTTTAGAGCTAAGGAACGAACCCCAGGCGACTCCTACTCATTTTTCACCATTTTTGAGACTAAAGGTAAGCTTTTCACTCCCCGAATCCGTTTTCGATCCGTAGAACGTAATAGAATGGGTAATTAATGATGGGTGAGGGTTTTGATATAGATTCTATGGCGGAAACAACTATAATTTGGATAATTGGGATCATGAGTTTGATCTAGGGTTCATAAAATTGTTAGTAATTCGGGTATTAGTAATTGTTTATTGATTCCCGTATTATATTGATTATTTGTCGACCAAGAACAAGCGTAACGAATTCGAAAGGGGAAGGATCAAGTTTCTTAGGGTTTCAAGCTTGTTTTGAGGTAGGTGATGGTTGTGATTTTATGATTGTGTGATGTATACTTGTTCCTTCTTCATTATGATACTTGTATGTTTATTAAAGTTGCAATGTTGATAAAACTTGTTGTAAATGAGATAGATGAATGATGATTGCCATGAAATCGTGACTTAAATGTATGATCTTGAAGATATACTTGTGATTGTGATTATGGTGTGTTGAATGGATCGGTTGCCACGTTTCAGCATAACTAACTTGGATCGGTTTCCATGTTTCAGCATAACTATGGGATCGGTTACCACGTTCCGGCATAATTATTGGATTGGGTACCGCGTTCCGGTATGCTAACAGTTTGGGTTTAGGTTCCATGAGAGGACCAATGATGTGCTATAAAATGTGATGTTGTTCGTTATTTTTAAATGTTATTGATATTGTGTACGTTGATATATATATGCATGTGATTATATTATTGTCTTGACTTGCTTATGTTGCACTTAGTGGGATAGCCGCGTGATCCTACCAGTACACTGTGGTTGTGTACTGATACTGCACTTGCTCTTATTTTTGTTGAGTACAAGGCATCTTGAAGCGGCTACTGACAGACCTCGCTTAGGAGATCAGTGATCGTTCGAATTCAACGGTGAGCCAATTCCTTAGGGGTGCCATGGGTTCTCTTCCGTCTATGTCCACCATTTCGTACATAGACTTATGTTCTAGTTAGCTAGTTAGTTCATTAGATTGAGGTTGCATCCCTTCTTGTTTAGATTTGTTGAACTTTACTTGTTTTGGTACTCTGACTTTCAAGTTCTAGGTTGTTTCTTCTGCATTGTTAGTTGTTAGATCTTTTTTGAAGTTTATGGGAACTTCAGTTTTAGCCATTATTTTCATTTTTGTATACTTAAATGCCATAGTTTTTAGATTAGTTGCTTGGTTGGGGTTGTAGTAGAGGTTCTCCCACTAAAGTGTTAGTGTGGGTGTCAATCACGATGGTATGGGTCATGACAAAGTTGCTATCAGAGCCTAGGTTCGTTGATCTCGATGTACAAAAATGAGTCTAGTAGAGTCTCATGAAACGGTACGGGGACGCCTTTACTTTTCTTCGAGAGGCTATAAGACTTTAGGAAATCTCTCTATTTTTCTCTTGTCTACTTTCGTGCTATAACTTGATTCTAATTGGTATATATCGATTCAAATTGGTTTCTAACCCCCTTCACTCTTCTGTCCGCAGATGGTTAATACTAGATATAACGGCTTCAGGCCCGTAGATCTCGTTAATGCTCCAGCTGAGGACTTTATAGCGAGATGTCGCGGTTGAGGAAGGGGTAGAGGCCGTGGAAGAGTGTCGCTTGTTGGGAATGGAGCTCCTGTTGAGAATGCTCCTGTGAATGAGAACCCTCTTGCGCATCATGAAGAGATTGAAGAGGAAAATGCTGATGTTGAGAATGTTGAGGATGTGGGACAAGAGAAAGAGGTGCAAGCTGAGACTACCGAAGTTCCCCCTCATACACCTAGTGTTAGCTCGACAGATCATGTCATTTTTGAAAGGGTTGGTTGGTCCTGGAGTACTTCCTTCTGCTTAATCAACTCAAACTCCTACTAATCCTTTTGTTGCTAGCACTGCGCCTAAGGTGGGCGGGACTGGAGGTATTGATGCTTTCTTCCATCCTTTGTTGGGTTCTGTTATGGCCGGTAATGAGCATGAAATGTTGACTAAGTTTTCGAAGCTAAAGCCTCATGTGTTTCTTGGTTCTGAGAGTGGGGATGCTTATAAATTCATCTTAGATTGCTATGAGAGGCTTCATAAGTTAGGAATTGTTCATCAACATGGGGTTGAGTTCATGTCCTTTCAACTTCAAGGTGAGGCTAAGCAGTGGTGGAGTGCTTACATGGAATGCAGATCTTCTACTTTACCTTCACTTACTTGTACCCAGTTTCATGCTTTGTTCTTAGAGAAATATGTGCCTAGAACCTTGAGGGATCGCAAGAAAGATGAGTTTATGGGATTACAACAAAGTGGTATGTATGTGGCTGCTTATGAGGCCAAGTTCCATGCTTTGTCTAGACATGCTACTCAGTTGGTGACTACTGAGGAAGAGAGAATCTGGTTATTTATTAAGGGACTAAATTATGAGTTGCAAGTATTATCTGCTCATATGACTTCTGCAGGGAGAAGCTTTAATGAGGTGACAGACTATGTTAAGAAAGTGGAGAGGGTGAGGCGAGACGGTCAAGCTAAGGCATTGGCAAAAGGTCCAAGAGTTCAGGCAACTTCCAAGGTTCTTATTCCAGAGGTTCAGGGAGGCCAACGCTTGAAGATAAACCAATTCAGTCTGCTATGCCCGCCTCTACAGGTAACTACTCGAGAACTCCATCTTATAACTTTCAGGATAGCCAGGGAGTCGCGCCTTCGACAGGCGACAAACCATCTTTTGATCATACTTTCTAAAATTATGGAGAACCTAGGCATATGAGGAGATATTGTCCCAACCCACGTGTATTAGATGCCGCGCAATAGCCTTCTAGAGCAATGGTACCTGCAAGGAATGGTAGTAATGGTAGAGGACGTCCACAAGGTAGGCGAGAAGGTAATCAACGAGGCCATGGAGGTAGAGAAAATGGTAATGGATGTAGAGGTAATGTGCAACCAGGCAGAAAAGTGGGTCGTCATGATGATAGAGCTCAATGTTATGCTTTTCCGGGCAAGAATGTGGCAGAGGCTTCTAACACGATGATCACAGGTACTATTCTTGTCTGTGACCGGATGGCTAATGTGTTGTTTGATCCGGGTTCTACTTATTCATATGTATCCGTGAGATTTGCCTAAAATTTTGATATGATTTGTGTATTCTTGATGCCTCTATTCGTGTTTCTACCCCGGTTGGAGTCCGTCATAGTTACCCCTGTCTATCGTGCTTGCCCTATTTTATTTATGGGATTTCAGACTTGGGCTGATTTGGTGATTTTGGATATAATGACTTTGACATAATCTTAGGCATGACTTGGTTGTCCCCCTATTATGATATGTTTAATTGTAATACTAAGTCTGTAACTCTAGAAATTCCGGGAAGGGAAAAATTAGAGTGGGAAGGGGTGAACAAGCCTAAGCAAGCTAAGATTATATCCTTCATTCGGGCTAGTAAATTAGTGGAGCAGGGTTGTTTCGTTTATTTGGCTCATATTAGGGATGTTGAGATTGAGGCTCCATTCATTGAGTCTATTCATGTGGTGTCTGAATTTAGTGAAGTATTTCCTAATGATTTGCCTGGTATGCCTCCAGATAGAGATATATATTTTTTCATTGATTTAGAACCTAGTACTCGTCCCATTTCTATCCCTCCATATCACATGGCTCCGATAGAATTAAGATAACTTAAGGCTCAAATCCAAGAGCTTCTCGCTAAGGGATTTATTCGTCCTAGTGCTTCCCTATGGGGTGCTTCGGTTTTGTTTGTTAAGAAAAAGGATGGTAGTATGAGAATGTATATGATTACCGGCAATTGAATAGGGTCATTATTCAAAACTAGTATCATTTGCCTCGAATAGATGACTTTTTTGACCAATTGCAAGGTGCAGCAGTTTTCTCTAAGATTGATCTAAGATCCAGTTACCATCAATTAAAAATTAGGCCTGAGGATGTGCCTAAGATGGCATTTAGAACTCGTTATGGGCACTATGAGTTTTTAGTTATGTCTTTTTGTTTGACCAATGCGCCTGTAATTTTCATGAGTTTGATGAATGAGGTGTTCAAACCTTTCCTTGATTCGTTGGTTATAGTATTTATTGATGATGTTTTGGTCTATTCGAAAAATGAGGAAGATCATGCCGACCATCTTCGTATTTTTTTGGGTGTTCTTGGGAAACAAATGTTGTATGCTAAATTTTCTAAGTGTGAATTTTGGTTGACTTCGGTAGCATTTTTGGGACATGTAGTCTCAAAGGAAGGGGTAATGGTAGATCCTCAAAAGATTGAGGTGGTTAAGAATTGGGTTCGGCCTAGTTCGGTGACAGAAGTTAGGAGTTTTATGGGGCTCGCTAGCTACTATCGTTGATTTGTGAAGAATTTTGCTTCCATTGCTACTCACTTGACTAATTTGACCAAAAAGGAGATACCATTTGAATGGACTGAAAAATGCGATGAGAGCTTTCAAAAGCTCAAGATTCTCTTGACCACCGCACCTATCCTAGCATTACCGGTGGAAGGTAAAAATTTTATTGTTTATTGTGATGCTTCACATTCTAGTTTGAGTGGTGTGTTGATGTTGGATAAGAATGTTATAGCTTATGTCTCTTGTCAATTGAAGGTGCATGAGAGGAATTATCCAACACATGATTTGGAATTGGCAGCGGTAATGTTTGCTCTTAAGATATGGCGGTATTACTTTTATGGTGTTAAGTGTGAGGTATTTACTTATCATTGTAGTTTGCAGCATATGTTCACTCAAAAGGATTTGAATTTGAGACAACGAAGGTGGATAAAGTTACTTAAGGTTTATGATATCCCCATTCAATACCATCCGAGCAAGGCTAATGTGGTGGCAGACGCGTTGAGTCAGAAAGCGGTGAGTATGGGTAGTTTAGTTTGCTTGAGTGCAACCAAGCAACCTTTGGCTAAGGAAATTCAGACCTTAGAGTCTATGGTCATGCAGTTGGGCATCTCAGAAAGAGGTGGGGTGTTAGCTAGTCTTGAAGTAAGGGCCACATTCATTGAGGAGATCAAGGCCAAACAATTTGAGGATGAGAATTTGGAGGAGTTAGAAAGAAGACTGTGATTGGTAAGGCACAAGAGACCACTCTTGATGCGGATGGTGTGTTCAATTTTAAAGGGAGAATATATGTTCCTAGAGTAGATGACTTGATTGAGAAATTGTTGGCAGAGTCTCATGGTTCGCGATATTCTATTCATTCGGGTGTGACCAAGATGTACAGATATCTAAAGCGAATTTATTGGTAGTTGGGCATGCAGAAAGTCATAGTGGAGTTTGTGGTGGAGTGTCAAAATTGTCTACAAATGAAGTATGAACATCAAAGGCCTGCAGGTTTTCTTCAAAGAATGCCAATTCTATAATGGAAGTGAGAAAGAATAGCCATGGATTTTGTGGTTGGTCTTCCCAAGACTTTGTGGAAGTTTGATTCTATTTGGGTAGTGGTTGATAGATTGACTAAATCAACCCATTTCATTTTGGTAAGAATAGATTATAATGCTGAACAATTGGCTAAAGTTTATGTGAAAGAGATAGTGAGGTTGCATGGGGTGCTCCTCTCTATCATCTCAGACCGTGGTACCCATTTCACATCCAAGTTTTGAAGGAAATTGCATGATGAATTGGGAACACAACTCACTTTTAGTACATCCTTTCATCCACAGACGAACGGACAATCGGAGAGGACTATTCAAGTATCGGAAGACATGTTAAGGGCATGCGTGATTGATTTTGGAGGACATGGGGATAAGTTCTTACCTTTGTGTGAATTCTCTTATAATAACAGTTATCACTCCAGCATTGATATGGCACCATTTGAGGCATTATGTGGGAGGGGATGTAAATCATCCATAGGATGGTTTGAGGCCAGAGATGTGAAACCTTTGGGGTAGATTTAGTGAAAGATGCTCAAGATAGGTGATGAGTATTCAAGCTAAACTTTTAGCAGCCCAGAGTACACAGAAGAAGTATGCAAGTCATAAGGTAAGAGACATGGCATTTCAAACCGGTGACAATGTTCTTCTTAAGGTGTTACCAATGAAAGGGGTGATGAGATTCGACAAAAAGGGTAATCTAAGTCCGCGATACATTGGTCCTTTTGAGGTTCTTGAATGTGTAGGACCGGTAGCGTATAGATTGGCTTTACATCCTAATCTATCGGGTGTTCATCCGATATTTCATGTGTCTATGTTGAAGAGATATCATGGTGATGGAGATTATATCATTAAGTGGAACTCAATTGTGTTTGACAAAGACCTCCAATATGAGGAGAAACCAATTGCAATTCTTGATCGTGATGTGCGTAAGTTGAAGACCAAGGAGAATAAGTCTGTGAAGGTTCAATGGAAGCATCATCCAGTTGAGGAAGCTACTTGGGAAATCGAGAGGGACATGCAAGACAAGTATCCCCAATTGTTCGTCAATTCAGGTACTACTTCACTGCTTCCTTAGCCTATTTTTCCTAAGTTTATCACTCGGCGATGAGTGATGGGCAAATTGGTAACTATTGTAACGACCGGGTTTCATCGTTATAGAAAAGCCAACGGGGAAAAATTTTGGGTCGGAAAAATTTTTCATAGTATCTTGAAATTTCCCAACCTAGTCCAGATTTGGACGAAATTGGAGTCATTAAGGTGTAGGGAAATCTGGTAACAATCGGGTGAGTTAATTATGATTTTGATTACATGAGGGGATAAATAACTCATTAAGGAATCTGTATGACTTTACGGAATTGAATTCGGGTGAGTAGAACTCCCGAAATCGATCTTAGTGTAAAGGGTATTTTCTGAGCGTTGTTAGTTAGAGGTGTGTTGTGAAATGGTGATTTTTGAATTCCTTAATTACCTCACTGGTTCCATGCAAGCCGCCTTAGCAGAATTTGTTTAGCTCTGGCGGGGCCGCTAAAGCGGGGTAGGTGTCGTTGTGGCAGGCCTGACGCAACTAAAAGTCGTAAATAAACCCCTAAACGACCTTATTTGGCACTTTTCAAATTTTAGAGCTGAGGAACGAACCCCAGGCGATTTCTACTCCTTTTTCACCATTCTTGAGGCTAAAGGTAAGTTTTTCACTCCCCGAATCCATTTTCGATCTATAAAACGTAATAGAATGGGTAATTAATGGTGGGGGAGAGTTTTGATATAGATTCTATGGTGGAAACAACTCTAATTTGGATAATTGGGATCATGAGTTTGATCTAGGGTTCATAGTATTGTTCGTAATTCGGGTAATTAGTGATTATTTATTGATTCCCGTATTAAATTGATTGTTTGTAGACCAAGAACAAGCAGAACGAATCCGGAAAGGGAAGGATCAAGTTTCTTAGGGTTTCAAGTTTGTTTCGAGGTAGGTGATAGTTGTGATTATATGATTGTGTGATGTATCTTCTTCATTATGATACTTATATGTATATTAATGTTGCAATGTTGATCACACTTGTTGTAAATGAGATAGATGAATGATGATTGCCATGAAATCATGACTTAAATGTATGATCTTGAAGATATACTGGTGATTGTGATTGTGGTGTGTTCAATGGATCGGTTTTCACGTTCCGTCATAACTAACTTGGATTGGTTGCCACGTTCCAGCATAACTATGGAATCGGTTGCCACGTTCCGGCATAATTATTGGATCGGGTACCGCGTTCTGGTATGCTAACAGTTTGGGTTTGGGTTCCATGAAAGGACCAATGATGTGATATAAAATGTGAAGTTGTTCGTTGTTTGTAAATGTTATTGATATTATGTACGTTGATATAT